>PVHY01011367.1:0-48251 GCA_004024945.1 Uropsilus gracilis | reverse complement strand
TCCCTCCTTCCATCCCTCCCTCCCTCCTTTTTGAGACTAGGTCTCGCTATTTTTGCTTGTGGAACTGCAGGCTCACGTTGCCCAGGGTATCACTCAAGCAATGGCAGTCTCAGCTTCCCAGGTAGCTGGGATTACAGGCACGCACCACCATGCCCAGCTATATTTTTTTGGAACTAGGTCTCGCTATGTGCCCCCGGCAGGACTCGAACCGTGACCCCTGGCCCCTGCTGCAGTTTCCTAGGCTGCCGCATACAGGCATGCGGCACCATGCCTGGTCAACACACATTTTCCCAAGCACTTGTTGACATTTTTCTGTGAATGAAGTTTGGATTTTGTCAATTCTTTTGCACCAGCATCTTTTTTTGACTTAAAATCTGTGCCCTGATAAGTAATAGCAAAAATACTGATAGCAACCACTTATTGACACAAAATGAATGTTAAATGAATAAATAAACACAAAGGGGCTCATTAATGTTTGACACATAATAAATGCTCCTGTTACGTACTTTATGTGTCATCCATTTTATGAATACTCTATTTGTATGATATAATTTAATTTCAAACTGTGTGACATACCAAGTTATTTAACTTATGAACTGTGACTTTGTTGCATTGATAAAATTGGGATAGTAACAGCACCTTCATCTAGGGTATTTTTTTTTTTGTAGTTAAATGACCTAGTCTTTATAAAAATGTAGCATAGTGACTTGCTTTTGTGAATGACTTAGTCATTCAACAAGTTTTTATTAGTTTAAATGCCTGATGCCCTTTTTTTATTTCTACTTTTGTAGCAAGTCAAAATTACTCCTCTCAATACTTAGTAGTTAGTGAAAACAGGCACTTAACAATTAAGTCACTACATTCTTTGTCAAGGTACTGATGGGTAAAACTGATGAGAGAATTGAGAGTGACAATATGGGTAGAGGGTTGCTAGTTTATGTAGGATAGTAGAAAAGGTCTCCCTGAGCAGGTTACATTTTCAGCCTAAGTGATGTGAGAAAGGAGTTATATGCATACCTAAGGAAGAGGGTCTCTCACTAGGCTCTCAGGCAGAATATGTTTGGTTTATTTGAGGACCTACAAGGAGGCCAATGTGACTGGAGCTCTGAGGTAGTGGATGAGATAGACAACAGTGAGATTTTGAAGAAACTTTGTAGACTATTGTAAAATTTACGGTTTTATTCCAATTTATATGAAAAGTAATAAATTTTGAACAGAAGAGAGGCATGTTCTGACTTAGGTTTGAAAAAGATTACTCTTAACTGTTGCATAGATATTCTGTTTTGTGGGAACTGGAGTCCAATTTAGGAGACTTATTACAGTAGTATAAAAAATGTCATAATGACTTGAGGCTCGTGGGGAAGGTGATGGGAAGTACTGGTTTCTGAATGTATTTCAAAGATGGAACCAATGCATGAGTCAGGGATGTCTCTTAACTTTGCTTGTGAAACTGGAAGGGTGGAATTGCTTTTCTACTGATAAGGGGCTCAGATGTGGAGGTGAGAGGTAGATTTTAACTGTTTCTGTAGATTCTAGGATTTGGTTTTGACAGTATTAATGGTTAGACTAATTAGAGTTGTGAGATTAATTAGAGTTCAAATGGACAACTAGATATAGGAAGCTGGAGTACTAAGAAGAAAGGGGCAGATTATTGCTCGAAATCGGTATTATGTTGGTATCTTGTCACATTTAAAGACTAAATAGGCTATTGTCTTTGGAGAAGATTAAAAAATTAAACTTCAAGATAAGCCTACTTTATTTAAAAACTAGGTTGAAGATGAACATTGAAGAAGGACCTGTGAGGGATGATGAAAACTATGAGTGAGTGGTGTCTTTGGAAAAGAAAACGATGATGAAAAATGTGTCAGAGAGGGAAAGTGGTCACATATCTGTCATATGCTGCTAATAGGTTAAATATGATGAGAACTGAAAATTGAATTTTGCAATGTGGAGATTGCTGGTGACCTTGACGAAAAGAATTTCTGTGGAGTGGTGGAAATGAAAGAATGATAGGAAGGGAAAATGAAAACTGAGTAGTTTTTTAAAAAGTGATTTGCTATAAATCAAGGAAATAGCAATAGTGGGAATGTGTTGTCAGGGGAGAATTTTATTTCATGTGGGAAGTATTAAAGTGTTTGTAATGTTTATGAAATGATCCAATAAAGAAAAAGAAATATATACAAATGAGAAGGGAAGTTTGGGTGACATCTTTTGTTGGGTGAGAAACAATGGATTATTAATCATTTCTTTATTGTAACTCATGAGATAGAATCTGTTATTATTCTTATTACTTATCTGGTATTTGGCTATTATGGATGATACCTTTCTAGTTCAAACTTGTGAATGTGGGAGTTGAGCTAAACCAACATGTAATTAAATTGAATATAGTTACTCATGAAAATGTAATAAGACTTGTTCCTTTTTTTTAACATCACATAATTTATTTAAATATAAATTTCACATCTTTGTAATTACTGGGATTCACCCCCCCACCCTCCCTGATCATTCCCCCTCTGTCCCCCCCCCAATTGTGTACTTCAATTTGGTTGTTAGCTTTTTTTGTTGTTGTTTGTTTTTGACTTTTCTTCATAGCTTTTTATTTGTCTTTCCCAAGTCCCATATAATAGTGAAACCATTTGGTATCTGTCTTTATCTTTTTGACTTGTTTCTGCTAATATGATTTCTTCTAGGTGTGTCCATGTTACCATAAATTCATCTAATTTGTCATTTTTAATTGATGAATAATATTCCACTGTGTATTTATACCACATCTTTTTCATCCATTCATCTGTCTTGGGACATTTGGGTTGTTTCCATGTCCTTGCAATTATAAATAGTGCTGCAATAAACATGCAGTCATAGGTATCCCTTTGTACCCATACTGAGGTCTCCTTTGGGTAGATTCCCAGAAGAGCGATTGCTGGGTCAAAGGGTAGTTCCATTTTCATTAGTTCGAGGGTCCTCCACACCGCTTTCCATAGTGGCTGGACCAGTTTACATTTCCACCAGCTGTGTAAGAGCATTCCTTCTCTCCACATCCACACCAGCACTTGTTGTTGCCTGTTTTTTTAATGTGGGCCATTCTCACTGGTGTAAGGTGGTATCTCATTGTGGTTTTGATTTGCATTTCCCTTATTGCTAGTGACACTGAACAATTTTTCATGTGCCTGTTGGCCATTTGTATTTCCCATTTGGAGAAGTGTCTTTTTAGTTCTTCTCCCCATTTTTTGACTGGGTTTCTTGTTTTGTTTTTGTTTAATTGTGTAAGTTCCTTGTGGATCTTCGTTATTAAACCCTTATCACTCTTGTGGAGGGCAAAAATTTTTTCCCATTCTGATGGGCTTCTTTTAATTTTTTCTATTGTCTCTTTTGCTGTAAAAAGCTTTTTAGTTTGATGTAGTTCCATCTGTTTATGTTTTCCTTAAATTTTTTGCCATCTGTAGATGTTTCTAGAAAGAAATTTCTGAATTGTAATTCATGGAGGCTTTTGCCCAGGTTTTGTTCTATGTATGTTATGGTTTCGGGTCTGATGTTTAAGTCTTTTATCCATTTTGAGTTGGTTTTTGTGCATGGTATGAGGAAGATGTTTTCTTGGTCCATTTTTTTTCAGGTTTTAATCCAATTTTCCCAGCACCATTTATTGAAGAGAGTATCTTTGTTCCAATGTAAATTTTTCCCTCCTTTGCTGAAAATTAGTTGACTATACATGTGTGGTTTTATTTCCAGGCACTCAGTTCTGTTCCATTGCTCTGCTTGTCTGTTGTTGTACTTGTACCATGCTGTTTTAATTATTATGGCTTTGTAGTGTATCTTCAAGTCTGGAATAGTTAGGCCTCCGTTCTCTCTTTTTTTGGCTAGGAGACCTTAATTGGAATGGTTTTAGTTTTTCCCCATTTAAGATGATGTTTGCTGTAGGTTTGTCATATATGGCTTTTATTATGTTGAGATATGTTCCTTTGATTCCCAATTTTTCAAGGGTTTTTATCATAAATGGGTACTGAATTTTGTCAAACTGCAGCCAGGCACATCATTGTAAAATTTCCAAGAACCCAAGATAAAGAAAAAATAATGAGAATGACTAGAGAGGAAAAACAGATAACCTACAAAAGAAAACCCATTAGGCTGACCTCATATTTCTTAGAAGAGACTCTCCAAGCAAGGAGAGAATGGAGCCACATCTTCAAAAAACTCCAAGACAAAAAGAGCCAGCCAAGAATACTCTACCCTGCAAAGCTGTCCTTTTTCTATGAAGGAAAAATTAGAATCTTCTCAGACAAACATTTCCAGAAATTTGCTGCCACCAAACCCCCACTACAAGAAATCTTGCAAGAAGTCTCAAGTACAAAGCCCTCAGAAGAATAAATAGAATGAACATAACAAGAAACCAAGCTAACCTTAAAATGTCTACCAGAAAACCAACTCTAGAACCTCAAACATCAATAATCACTCTAAATGTTAATGATCTTAATTCATCAATAAAGAAACACAGAGTAGTGGACTGGATCAAAAGGCAGAATCTGCTGCCTCCAAGAAACACATCTAATCTCCAAAGGTAAGCATAGACTGAAGGTAAAAGGGTGGAAAACAACCCTACAAACAAAAGGCCCCCAAAAAAGGCAGGGGTAGCCATTCTCATAGCAGACAAAGCAGATTTCAAAATAAAAAAGTAGCAAAGGATAAAGATGGTCACTACCTAATAGTTCAGAGTACAGCCCACCAGAAAGGCATAACAATTATCAACATATATGCACCAAATGAGGGAGCACCAAGATTCATAAGACAGCTACTAGCAGAACTGAAAACAAATATTGATGAAAACACATATGTAGTAGGAGACTTTAACACCCCATTCACACCAAAAGACAGATCAATAAAACAGAAACTAAACAAGGACACAAAAGCTTTAAAAGAAGACCTAGACCAATTGGACCTCATAGATATATACAGGACATTGTACCCCCAAGGAAAAAAATACACATTCTTTTCAAAAATGCACATGGATCCTTCTCTAAAACTGACCACATATTAGGACACAAGACAAATTTGAATAAATATACAAAAATTAAAATTATACCAACCTTTTTCTCAGGTCATAAAGGCATCAAACTAGAAATTAACAATGAAGAGAAAGCAGGAAGAGTGGCCAATACTTGGAGACTAAACAATATGCTATTAAACGAAGAATGGGTAATGAAGAAATTAAAACCTACTTCGAAATGAATGAAAAAGAAGACACAACTTTTCAAAATGTCTGGGACTCAGCAAAAGCATATCTAAGAGGAAGGTTCATAGCATTACAGGCCTATATCAAAAACAAAGAAGCTATACAAAGGAAAAACCTCATCTCCCAACTTGAAAAACTAGAAAAAGAACAACAGGAAAAGCCAAAACCCAGCAGAAGACAAGAAATAATAAAAATCAAAGAAGAAATAAATAACCTGGAAACCAAAAAGACTATCCAGAAGATCAACAAAATGAAGAGCTGGTTCTTTGAAAAAATAAATAAAATTGATAAACCTCTTGCAAAGCTCACAAAGAAAAGAAGAGAGAACACTCAAACAGAATCACAAATGAAAAAGGAGAAATTACAACAGACACAAAAGAAATCCACAGGAAATCAGAGACTACTGTGAACACCTATATGGAAACAAATACAACAACTTGGATGAGATGGACA
This sequence comes from Uropsilus gracilis, assembly GCA_004024945.1. NCBI lineage: Eukaryota > Metazoa > Chordata > Mammalia > Eulipotyphla > Talpidae > Uropsilus > Uropsilus gracilis. The sequence continues at coordinate 42,574 of PVHY01011367.1, read as the reverse complement.
GATTCTTTGAAAAATTCAACCACCCAAAATTGAGGAAATAGAAAACCTAAATAATCCAATCACAAGCAGTGAAATTCAAGCAGTCATAAAAACCCTCCCTAAAAGCAAGAGCCCAGGACCAGATGGCTTTACAAATGAATTCCACATGAAATTTAAAGAGGAAATAACACCCACTTTACTAAAACTCTTCCAAAAAATTGAGAAAGAAGGAAAGCTCCCAAACACGTTCTATGAAGCAAACATTACACTCATACCAAAACCAAATAAGGACAGCACCAAGAAAGAAAACTATAGACCAGTTTCCCTAATGAACATGAATGCAAAAATTTTAAACAAAATCCTAGCAAATAGAATCCAACGATGCTTAAAAAGGACCAAGTGGGATTTATCCCAGGGCCACAAGGATAGTTCAACATCCGGAAAACAACATAATCCACCACATCAACAAGAAGAAAAACAAAAACCACATGTTCCTTCTTTTAAATGAAATCATTGACAGTGGCCTGGGAAGTGAAATGTTTGAGCCTATGTTACAAATATATTGATTTGTAAAAGTGTTCTGGCAAGATGGTGAAATAATGAAGGCACCAGACTCAACTTTTACCCACATACAACAGGATAATATATAAAACAATCCCTGTAAAGGATCCAATGATTGGAGGACCAGCATTTTCACTGAGGAGAGCAACACTGTCAGCAAGGACAGGAAAAATTGTAACATAATTTTACTTAATGTGACTGAAACAACATAATCCAAGAAAAGCTTGGGTTTATGTAGCCCATTTGTTTTGATGACTGAAAGGTTGTCATACTCATTTGGGAGACCCTTTATTATGGAGCCTTTTGCTTTGGTAACTGAAGAGGATTCATGCTCATATCAGAGACACTATACCTAGGGAATTCATTAGAGAGGGGATCACACACAACCATACACATGCAGTTTCCAGATTACTTTGCTTTTGCCTACATCTCTGGGAAGATTTATGGACATAAGGACTAGAAGAACAGGGCTGAAGGATCAGTGTTAGCTTGTAGCTGCAGGGAAAGCTCTAACTGACAAATTAGCTTGGAGGAGAGTGTTGCTGCAGAGTCTCTCTCACCTTGGGCACTTGGAGCCACAAGAGAGATTTGAACTCTTGGTAGTTTCTAGCAATAACCTCTTTACTATCTGCTGCCCTTACTCTTACCCTGTGCTGGTGTTGGAGCACCAATCTTCTTACTCCAGTATCCAGGGCTAACAGTTTAGGATTATGCCCTGCTATTTGTGATCCAAATAAAAGGACAGTCACACCAAGTTAAGGAAAGAAAGCTATTTAGCTTAACCCATACAAATTTACACATGGCTTCAAAAAAAAAAACACAAAAAAACAACAAAAACTGAAGAGGCAGGAATATACCACAAATGATGGAACAAAACAAAACCCCAGAGGAAAATCTAAATACAGCAAAACTAGGTAATTTACCTGAAGGAACATTCAAAGTAACAATACTATGCTTAGTGAAATAAAGAGAATAGTTAAATGGACAAAATGGGAACTACAACAAGAATAGAAAAAATATGAAGAATGAAATCATATCATATATATATATTTTTTTGATCACAATGCTGTAATACTAGGTTATCAAAAGAGAAAACTGGAAAAACTTTTAATACATGGATACTAAGCAACCTGTCCTCCAGAACCATTGAGTCAAAGAGGAGATTAATGCAGAAATTAAAAAATTTACTTGGAAACAAAAATGAAGATACAGTTTATCAGAACCTATTGGTTCTGATACTAAGTACTAAGAAAGCTATCAGTAGTAATAAAGACCTACATGAAGAAAAAAGAAAAACCTCAACTTAATCTTACACCTAAAGCAACTTGATGAGGAAACCAACAAAGCCAAGTTTGTAGGAGGAGGACGGTTCTTCACATAGTCTTATGGCAGAAGTGGTTGTTATGATGACTATAGTAGTTCATGTGTCCAGTGTGGTAGAAGTCGAAACAGTTACTAACACAGTTGAAATGCTCTCAAATCAAGTTGGCATCATCATGTTGGAAGATAAGCCAGAGGCTGTCACCGTTCACTATTATGTCATTCACTATTATGTCCTCCGTGTCATTCCTGTAGCAGTGAAAACTTCTGAGCACCAAGAAGTGGTGACTGGAGGAAGCTGATCTTGATAGAGCAGAAGACAGGAGCAGGTAGTAAATGCAAATAAACCTTTGGACCAAAATCTCTGTTCAAAGAAACAAAACAAAAATTAGAACCTCTTCTGTTTTAACTATCCAAGGAATACTAAAAAAAATTTATGCTGCCTTTTAAAAATTTCTAGTTTGTGGATGACCTCACCTATATGGGGAGTATGGGAAAAACAAAAGGACAAGAAAAAGCTGAAACTAACAAACTGTCAGAACTAAAGCATATAGCAAGGGAAGGGGAAGGAGGGTGAAAATGGAGGCGGGATGAGCACAAGATTAAGATGATGGGTTATGAGGCCAGGCACGGTTGCTCGTGCCTGTAAGCTTCATCCTATGAAGTGGCTGGGGCTAGGGATCGCAGTTTGAGTCCCGCCTGGGACCTGTAACGAGACCTAGTTCCAAAAAATAGCTGGGCATGGTGGCGCGCACCTGTAATCCCAGCTACCTGGGAAACTGAGGTTGGGGATTGCTCTTGAGTCTGTGGTACCCCGGGCAACGAGAGCCTCTAGTTCCATAGGCAAAAACAGCGAGACCTAGTCTCAAAAAAAAAAAAAATGATGGTGGGTTATGGGTGACACGGTGGTTGCAGAAGAACCTCAGGGTAAGGCTGAGCACGGTGGCTCGTGCCTGTAAGCTTCAGCCTATGAAGTGGCCGGGGCTAGGGATCGCGGTTCGAGTCCGACTGGAGCCGGTAGTGAGACCTAGTCCCCCCCCAAAAAATAGCTGGGTGTGGTGGCGCGTGCCTGTAATCCCAGCTACCTGGGAAGCTGAGGCTGGGGATTGCTTGAGTCTGTGGTACCCTGGGCAATGAGAGCCTGCGAGACCTAGTCTCAAAAAAAAAAAGAACCTTGGGGTATACTTAATGTAAAAGATATATACATGTGCAGTCAATTAAAAAATAGCCAGGCATGGTGGTGTGTGACTGTAATCCCAGCTACCTGGGAGCCTGAGGCTAGGGGTCACTTGAGTCTGCGGGTTTTGGACTAGCCTGAGCAACATAGCAAGAACTAGTCTCTTAAAAAAATTTTTTTTTTTCAATTTGAGTCCCCTCCAAAGTGTTTATGTTGTGAAAAAAAGTGAAACCTTTTTAATCCTTATTTTATGTCATTGACTTGTGTAATACTGTTGTAAGTTTCCAAGTAAAAGTATCCCTAAAAGACACTTCTGATTTTTTTCCCAGTATATCAAGCAATTCTGAGGTCATCCATAAACCTCTATACAGGAGAGATCAGTTGTTCTTCCTAATACAAGAAAGATAGCTACTAGATATTGTTTGGAGCTTGGGATTTTAGGGTCCTCAAACTAAAGATCCCAAAAACTCTTAGGATTTTAAAGCTGGGCACGGTGGCGCGTGCCTGTAAGCTTCAACCTAGGAAGCAGCTGGGGCCAGGGATTGCGGTTTGAGTCACGCTGGGGGCAACACAGAGAGACCTAGTCCCAAAAAATAGCTGGGTGTGGTGGTGCGTGCCTGTAATTACAGCTACCTGGGAAGCTGAGGCTGGAGATTGCTTGAGTCTGTGGTACCCTGGGCAACATGAGCCTGCGGTTCCACGGGCAAAAATAGCTAGACCTAGTCTCAAACAAACAGAAAAAACCCCACACTCTTAGGATTTATTTAATTGTTTGTTTGTTTGTTTTTGAGACCAGTTCTTGCTATTTTGCCCAGGGAACTGCAGGCTCACATTCCCAGGGTTATCACAGACTTAAGCGAACCAGATATTCAGCTTCCCAGGTAGCTGGGATTACAGGTGCGCGCCACCACACCCAGCTATTTTATGGGACAAGGGTCTCGAATGGGCAGACTCAAGCAATTCCTAGTCCCAGCCTCGCTCCATAGGCTGCGATTAAAGGCATGCGCCACTGTGCCAGGCTTCTTAGGAGTTTAGAGTTATCATAAAACTGTAATCTCTATGTTCTCAATGTGAAAAACCTGAGATCTATTACATATGTAAGGACACCCAGTAAAGTCCCTCTGCGCCACCCACCTACCCAGCTGTCCAGCAAATGAAGAATACTGGCTAAATACACCTTACTGATGTTTCCTGGAGAATCTACAAGAACCTCCCCATTTCCATTAAGAACTGCTTCCAGCCGGGCATGGTGGCCCGTGCCTGTTAAGCTTCAGCGTATTGAAGTGGCTGGGGCTTGGGATCATGGTTTGAGTCCCGCTTGGCACAACATAATGAGACCTAGTCCCCAAAAATAGCTGGGCGTGGTGGCACACGCCTATAATCCCAGCTACCTGGGAAGCTGAGGCTGGGGATTGCTTGAGTCCGTGGTACCCTGGGCAACATGAGCCTGTGGTTCCTTGAGCAAAAAGTGAGACCTAGTCTCACAAACAAACAAACAAACAAAAAACCAAACCTGTTTCCCTCTCCCACTAAGATCTATTTAAGTGTGTGCTAAGCAACTACAGATCACTAAAAAAGTTTGTCCAAAATTTTCAGGAAAAAAAAAGAAGGCTAGTTTCCAGAGGATGATTTTACCTAATGATATTAAAAGTGTTAAAGTGTAAAACTGTAATTGCTCTCATGATACATTACTTTGGGAACCAGATAATCTGGAAAATAGAGCAACACTTGCAACTGCATATAGAGTTTGAAATATGTAACACCTGTGAAGCCATCACCTCAGTTAAAATGAGTGTCTTCATGCTCAGAAGTGGGTTTTTTTTTTTTTTTTTTTTGAGACTTGGTCTCAACGAAGTTGCTTGGGGAACTGCAGACTCACTTGTTGCCCAGGGTACCACAGGCTCAGCAATCCCCAGCCTCAGCCTCCCAGGTAGCTGGGATTACAAGCTCACACCACCATACCCAGCTATTTTTTTTTTTTTTGAGACTAGATCTTGCTATTTTTGCCCGTGGAACCGCAGGCTCTTGTTGCCCAGGGTACCACAGACTCAAGCAATTCCCAGACTCAGCTTCCCAGGTAGCTGGGATTACAGCTAGCCCTGGCCACTTCATAGGCTGAAACTTAAAAGCATGAGCCACCGTGCCTGGCCTCCAGCTATTTTTTTGAGGGTGGGTCTCAAACCCGTGGACTCAAGCAATTCCTAGTCTCAGCCTCCTTTCTTAGGTTGGGATTAAAGGCGTGTGCCACCACGCCTAGCCCCATGCTTAGAGTGTTCTTGTGTCCTTTTATGTATCTTCCTCATTTCTCCTCCCATATCCGGTGATTTACTTTCTTTTACTATAGATTAGTTTTAGCTGGCTTTAGCTGGCTGAGGTGGTGTGCGTCTATAATCCCAGGTACCTGGGTTGCCGAGACCAGGGATCGCTTGAGCCTAGGGTGTCCCGGGCAACAAGAATCACTATAAATTAATTTTATTTTTTTCATTTTTTATTTAAATGAAATTATATAGTATAAATTCCTTTTTACCAACTTTTCTTAGTATATTTGTTTTTATCGTAATTATTTTGAATGTGCTAATAGTTCATTCCTTTCTGTTGTTGACAGTATTCCATTTTGTGGGTATATCTCTCACTGTGTTTACTTGTTCACCTTTGAAGAAACATTTGGTTGTTTATAGTTTTTAGCTACTACAAATAAAACTGGATGGACATATGCATACAAATTTGTATGGACATTTTTTAAGACTTGAAATAGCTAGGTCATATGGTAGTAGTTTATTTACCTTAAGAAATCACCAAACTATTTTCCAAAGTAATTGTACCATTTTGCACTTTCATAAAGCACAACTTAAGTTTAGCTGTACACCCTTGCCACACTTGGGATGGTTCCTTGTGAATTTCAGCTATCCTGGTGAATGTCTAGTACTAACTAGATGTGGTATAGTTTTTAGTTGCTTTTCCTTATTGACTAAATATTGAGAATTCTTTGTATGCTCATTTGTCACTCCAGTGTAGTCTTTGTTGAATTATCTCTTTTCATCTTTTCCTGTTTCTACTTAAAAAGAATCAATTGTGATAAAACACACATAACAAGATTCACCATTTTGCACATTTTAAACCTTGTATATACTACCAGTGTGGTGGCGCACGCCTGTAATCCCAGCTATCTTGGGAGGCTGAGGCTACAGATCATTTGAGTCTGCAGGTTCAAGACTACCCTGGGCAACATAGCAAGACCTAGTCTCCTGATAAAACCCAGAAACTAAAAAAAACCACAAACTTGTATGCAGTTCAGTAAAATAACGTACAATGATACTGTTATGCAACCAAGTTTCATAATTCTTCTTATCTCATATTTTTGTCTTGTAAAATGGTCATTTTTTTTAAGTATTGGGTTTGTCTTGAAAATTTTAAATATCTTCACATATAAGTTTTTTTTTGAGACTAGGTCTCGCTATTTTTGCCTGTGGAACTGCAGGTTCTCGTTGCCCAGGTACCACAGACTCAAGCAATCCCCAGCCTCAGCTTCCCAGGTAACTGGGATGACAGGTGCGCGCCACCACGCCCAGCTATTTTTTTGGAACTAGGTCTCGCTATGGGCCCCAGGTGGGTCTCAAACTGCAATCCCTAGCCCCGGCCACTTCATAGTCTGAAGCTTACAGGCATGAGCCACCATGCCCGGCCTAAATCTTTTATCATATATATATATGATATATCATTTTCAAATATATATATATATATATTTGTAAAGTGTGTGTGTATATATATATATATATATATATACACACACTTTACAAATATTTTCTCCCAGCTTGTGTTGTCCCTTTATAGTTTACTGTACTTGAAATCAGCTATGGTGGGACTGCCGCTACTTTATAGCCCTGCGGCCATCTCTCCTGCTTCCCGCAGGCCCACAGAATCTTTGGTCTGGGATTCTGGCATGCCCAGCTGTCTCCCCAAGGTCTGAGGAGAGAGCAGGGGTTGTGGGAACTCTGCACAAGCTTTCTGGATTACATGGGAGGTTTTGGGGGATGTGAAGTGGGGGGATGACGTGGGGGGGATTAACCCCTTCTGGTTTGCTCCTAATGTCTTTCCTTATCAGAAACAAGAAAACCACAAATAACCCACCAGAAGAAACAGATGAAGGATATGATTAAAAGCCCTTGACACATATTTCCCCTGGGTTGGATCCAAGAAAACTTGGGTAAAAGCTCAGAACAGAGAGCTGTGAGACCAATATAAAGACATTTATATGCAGGATGGCTACAGCACCATCACTGGGGCCTGGGAGCTAGATTTCTGGCTCGGAGTGGCCTCCAACAAAAGTGAGGCGTGCCGCCGCTGGATTGTGGGAGAAAGGCCATGATATGGCAGCTGCCTGACAACTGAGTGGCAATGCATAATCATGGAGATCAACCAGACTAATGATCTGCTGACATGTGTCTCCTCAAAGGAACTCCCCAACCGATGAAGGGGTGGAAATAGTCTCCCAAAACTCAAGGCCAGACCAAAACTGCGAGGCAGGAAAAACAAAACTAAAGCAATCAACAAGTAGAAAAGATTGAGAGCAGAAAGGTGCAGACATCCTGCAAGAAGGAACTGCTACCGATGGACTCCAAATGAGCCCAGACTGGCTGTCCAGTGCAAGTTAAGACTGGAAAATCTGAGCAGCATGGTTCAGCACATCCCAGGAACACAGGTCCTCACCCAGAGAAGGACATTGCTCCAGAAAAAGAAAGAGATTAAAGGGCTAAACATGGACCAGTGAACATTGATGAGAGAAGAAGGAGTGAATGGAGTGAGGGGGAGGTCAGAATGGGGGATCAAAGCCAAGGGGAACAAAAACCATACAAAGATGGCTGAAGTTGTATGACATGAAAAGTAAACAAAAAATAAAGTAATTAAAAAAATCAGCTATGGTGGGAATGATTTTAAGTCTTCAGTAATTGGCAAACTGCTACAGATCAGTCCTTTATTTGCTGTTTAGTGATCATCTATACTTAATGAGGATAGGTTCATAATGGAGATTAAGCTTAAAATTATATTGTTTCCAAAGCCTTTTTATCATGAATAGCACAGAAAAGTGAATAACAAATATTTAGTATTAAAAGTCGTTATCTAATCAGAAAAAAAATCAAGTACTTTTCCAGTGAGTCAATTCAGGCTTGTATATGCATCAGTTCACGCTTGACCTCGCTTGCCAAAGGATATTGTAAGTTCAGTGAAACCCAGTAAAACTGTTTGTGACAATGCAATAAAAGCTATGTGGAATTTGCAATAGAGTATTTTTTCATTATTTGTAGGTTGTGTGATAAATATCTATTTCATTGTAAAATTCTTGTTAAATTTATTATGTGTGTATATGCATACTTTCCTTCCCCCCTTGCGGAACTAGTTGCTAAATATTTATAATGGTGTATCTACCAGTCGCCACACACTTAAGAAGTAAACACTAAGGGAAATTTTCCTAGCCTTATTTAACTTGAGTGAGTCATGAAAGAAAAAGGTTATCAGGAAACAATTATTCTATAGTATTAAGAGGACAGTCTAGTGCTAAGAGAGGATGAAAAGGAAGATTGGTAGGGAGAGAACATGAAAAATGTGGTACCCAGAAGAGCATGTCAGTTCTCTTACCACTAAAGACACCAATGAAAGTTAGTTGCTGGGTATTTGTTTTGATCTGATTGACTTCCTCTGGTTCTTATTGTTAAGCAATAGTCTGTTAATACTGTTCAAGAGGAATGTTAAAAATTTATGTATTATTAGTGCTACATTAGCAACTTCAAATAAACCTTGTATATCTCCAAGTCTCATTGTCCTTCAGACCGAAAGAATTTAAAAAGTTGCTAAAATTTGAAATTGGAGCACAAAGCAATAGGAAATAATATTTCCTATTATTTTCTAGAGGTTACATCATTAACTCATTACTTTTTAATCTGTGCACTCAATTCTGGCATGTTTACCATAGCTATATTTCTTTCTTTTTTTTGAGACTAGGTCTCGCTGTTTTTGTCTGTGGAACCACAGGCTCACGTTGCCTGAGGTACCACAAGCAATCCCCAGACTCTGCTTCCTAGGTAGCTGGGATTACAGACATGTGGCACCATGCCCAGCTATTTTTTGGGACTAGGTCTTGCTACGATGTCCCGAGTGGGACTCAAACTGCGATCCCTGGTCCCCACTTCATTTCTTAGGCTGCGCTTACAGGCATGCATCACCATGCCTGACCTAATAGCTATATTTCTTTAAGAAAAAATTTTTGGAATGTTTTGACTTTAAATTTGATGATTAAGTTTAAAAAATGCTTTCTTTTGTAGCCATGCGGGATATACGTACTGTGGTTCTTGTGCTGCTCATGCTTACAAACAAGTGGATCCATCTATTACGTAAGTAGTATAGATATTGTTTTGTCAGAGAAGATTGGGAATTATATCATAATTACCTTGTCACAGAAGTAGTTTGTTTTGTATGTACATTGTTACTTATATTGAGGTTATTAGGAATTTGACTTTTTAAAAATTTGATTATACGTTACTGGATTTTGAAAGCTATAATATTAATTTTCATTATGTGAACTTTTAGTTTTTAATCTTACCTTTGGTTTGTAAAGATTTTAGTTACAGAAATGTTAGAAAGTTAATATTTGACTTAAAATTTTTGTTAAAAAAGGTAGGGGGAGGGGCAAAACTAGAGATGAGCATTTCTAAGAAAAATTGCTTTTAACTTGAAATTCTTTACTGTACTTGATAAGTTGTGGTTATTGGAAGAATAATTTCTCATTGATACAGTAAGTTATCTGGATTGTTTTAGAATCTGAAAGTGAATTCAGTGTGCTGTTGGAGGAGGTATATTACCTCTTAGTTTTAGTAACTGCTCTGAAAGTAACTTTTACATTCCAATTATAAGTTGATAACCATCTGGTTTTTATCTTTGCCTTCTGACTTAGTCCCTTAGTTTCATCTATGTTGTTACAAATGGCAAGAGTTGGTCTTTTTTATAGCTATCTTGTAGTCATTATTTGATGTAAAATTTGCATTTCATGAAAAAATTGCTTAGTTTACAAATCAATTACAAATACTTTTCTGTGAGATATACAATTATCACTACAAATTGAATGCTTTTTGTTATGCTGAATATTGTATATTTTTGTAAACTATGCTCCAAAGCTTAAGATTTAAAGAAATAAAGTGAAACTGGCCTTAAAAATACTCAGTGTCTGTGAAGGTGAAGAATACATGACTGCCTTGTACATTTTACATTACCTTGATTGTGGTTCTGAAGTGACTGTAGTTTCTCAGCCTCTCTTTTGTACTCTAAGTGAATGTTAACATAGTGAAAAAGGCAAATAAGTTTTTGTATTGTTATGAAAAGAGTGTTTATTTTGTGTACTTCTTGAAAGGATTTTTGGGGAATTCTAGGAATCCACACAGTTCCTACTTTGAGAACTGCTGTGATATACAGTGATGGCATTTAGATTGCAGGTATGGTGCTGGGTAAGGCATCTCTGAGAAAATGACTTCTAAGCAAAGCAATAGGAACCATGACATGTGGGAAAGCTTGGAAGGGGACAGTTGATTTGAGAGTTTGGGTTTTGGATTTTATCCCATGATCATGAAATACCTTTGAAAGATTTTTTTTTTTTTCAGGAGAATGATATGATCTAACTTTTGTTTTATGAAGTACACTGTTTAACAGATTTTTAAAAATGGCACATTTAAAGTTCTTTCCTATATTTGTAATTGCAGAATCCTTTCCCATTGGTAAATCCTTAATGAAAACCCAGAATTTCAGAATGTACTTAGGTAGCAACTTGATTTTGATTTTTACCATTTAGAAAGATATGCAGGGCAGGAGAAAGAGTAACAAGAAATCTTCTTTTGGCCATGTGACATTTTACTCTTTAGTTGCAATATCTTCACTTGCCATTAAGTGAAGTGAAACACCTTTAGAAAATTACTTGTGTTTCATTATTTAGAATAAGTTGAATATTTATGAAGGTAGATACTCAAATAACTTACATAGTACATACACAGACTACGCTCATATAGTTAAGGTAAAGTCACAAATGTGCATCCTTTGGAAAATTGACATTTATTTCTGATAGAGAATTGATTGATAAAGAATTGATTGATAGAGAATTCTTGCATTTTTTTTCCCTTTTTAGTTTTACGTTAAAATTTTCTTTTAGGGCCCGGGCACGGTGGCTTGTGCTTGTAAGCTTCAGCCTATGAAGTGGCCAGGGCTAGGGATCGCGGTTCGAGAGCCGCCTGAGGCCGTAGCGAGACCTAGTTCCAAAAAAAATATCTGGGCGTGGTGGCACGTGCCTGTCATCCCAGCTACCTGGGAAGCTGAGGCTGGGGATTGCTTGAGTTGTGGTACCCCGGGCAACGAGAGCCTGAGGTTCCACGGGCAAAAATAGCAAGACCTAGTTTTTTTAAAAAAAAAAAAAAAAATTTCTTTTACATGTATGGTTATAGGACTATATGATAATATTTGGGGGTTCTTTTCTCCTTTAGTCTTTGTATTTTATCTAGTTTGGGTGTGACAAAGAAGTATACAAGGCAAGGCAGGTACTAAAAGAGGCAGTTAGAATTTTTGAGGTGTTTATTTTTAAGTACTGCATACCTTTTGGTCACGGTTGGAACCTTGTTACACCTTACCTGTGAAATCTGTCTATGCTTTGATTTTAGATTGCTATTTTAAAAGTTATTTCAGGTTTTTATTACATATAAATTTCCTAAAATTTTTATGATTTTAAACATTTGTCCCCCCTTTTTAATAAAAATGCATTCCTTAATCATAAAAGTCATTCTTTAAATACTTGTTTCTGTTTCATATAATTCCTGTCCTAAGGCAACTCACCTACAGTATTTATGCCCCCTGTTTAGACCTTAATTTAAACTACTGTGTTATTTATGTACTGTTATATAGGAAAAAATAATGGTATATCTTACTGATTTATGGATTTATATATTTGAATTATTTTCAGAAACAAACAATTGAGTTGGTCTTAGAGAAGATGACAAGAAATGAATATTAGGAGTGGAGGGGCAGTATTAATTATAGTATGGTGGTTCTGACTAGAAATGACCTGTTGATGAAATCTTTTGTCTGTTATGTATGGATTCTTGACTTGGTTTGAGTATATAAACTTAGCATCCTTTTTTCTACATATCTTTCTTATTTCCTATCTCTCCACTAAAAAGTAACAAAGGCAATAAATCTTATCTTCAGTAGAATTATATTAAAATAAATATATTGCTGCCGGGCACGGTGGCTCGTGCCTGTAAGCTTCAGCCTATGAGGCGGCCGGGGCTAGGGATTGCGGTTCAAGTCCTGCCTGGGGCCCGTAGCGAGACCTAGTTCCAAAAAAAATAGCTGGGCGTGGTGGTGCGCGCCTGTAATTCCAGCTACCTGGGAAGCTGAGGCTGGGGATTGCTTGAGTCTGTGGTACCCCGGGCAACGAGAGCCTGCAGTTCCACGGGCAAAAATAGCGAGACCTAGTCTCAAAAAAACAAAAACAAAAAAACACAAAAAATATATTGCTAAAGTACACATTCTTTGGCCTATTAAGTTTTACAAAGAAAGAACTAATTTCCATCCAGCCTTTTTGTCCATTAATTGGGCAATGAATAGTATTTAATTTTGTAGTTATATAGCCTATCATATTCCCTTCTTTCTTTCTCATAGTGATGTTTTTTGGGGGGGGGGTCTAAGTTTTTGTGTAGGTGTATGGGGCAAAAGAGTTTACACTCAAATTAATCTTGGAGGATAGAAAAAATGGATAGTTTGAAACTTACAGTGTAGATATGTTAAGTGAAAGGAATTTTACACTTGATATAAAAATAAAGGAATTATATAGTTTTAAAATACAGTGTAGCCCAGTTCTTTTCAGTCTGTCATGCAAATAACACATAATCAAATTTCTTTGTTTCTTGGAATAACTTTTCCTTGAATTTGAACAGAGAAAGCTTATTGTACAGAATTCTTCACACATACCTCCCAAGTGTCCTTTTTCTCTTCCATGAAAGAAATGTGGGAATAATTTTGTCAGAATGCTTCTTTGTAACAATAATTTATGTGAATTTTAAAGATTTTTTTGCCATTATGTATTAAAATTGTGGTGGACCTTAACAGGCAAGTTTGCAGTGTGTTGGAAATTTGAACTTTTAATTTATCACTGAAATGTTTAAAATTCAATTGGTGTAATTGAAAGCCTGTGTCCCAGCCCTTGTGAAAACAGATGAGTTTAACCATAGCATGTTGGTTCTCTTTAGATAATCAGTAGTTTTTCCAGGTGTTGGACATGATTCTTTTAAAGATCTTTGTACAAGAAGATAGTTACATATACAATAATATTGAACTGTAAATGTAAAAAGAAAAAAAGACTAAACAAAGAGATAGAGATAAGTAATCCAGTTTAATTAGCCGAAAAACAAATTATTAGTGGGTATATTAGTTTGCTATTGCTGCTAAAACAAAATACCATGAAATGGTAGCAGCATAAATTTATTTTCTCACAGTTGATGTTTGTGACTTGGTTCCTCTCTGGGGGCCTCTCTTTGGTAAATAACTGACTGCCCTCTTTAGGTTCTCCACATGGTGACTGCTGTGTGTGTGTCCGTGGTGTCTCTTTTCTTAAAAGGACACCAGTCTTTTTATATTCAGATCTCACTTTAGTTGCATCATTTTAATTTAGTCACTTCTTCAAGGACCTCATCTCCAAATACAGTTACATTCTGAGGTGTGCTAGGAATAGGACTTCAGTGTATGAACCCAGTGTAGCTCTTGACAGTAGGTAATGAAATTTATCAAGGAAAAGTATCACGTGTGATTTAAAATTTTTTCTCATTTTTTTTCTCCTTTTATTTAAAAAGGTTTATAGAAGTACAATTGTTCTGTTTTTTGTTGCATATCTCCTAGCCGGAGAATTTTCATCCTTGGGCCTTCTCATCATGTGCCCCTCTCTCGATGTGCACTTTCCAGTGTGGATATATATAGAACACCTCTGTATGATCTTCGTATTGACCAAAAAAGTAAGTATATAGAAGTCTTTTAAACATCAAATAAAAGGTTTTTCAAATAGCAATTACAATATTATTAAGAAACTAGAAAATAAGAATAACACAATATATCAGTTAAAAATGCAATTTATTGTATTAATCTGCAAAAACCCAAAAACAAATAAGGCATGAAAGACTAGACTTTTCTGTCAGCTCTACAAGTCACCACACTGAAGTGATTTGAGGAAAATATCATGTACTCATGTTCCATGATACAGAAAATTAGTACCCTCTGTTTTTCACTTTACTGTAAATGATCATGTTGATAATGCCTTTATTTCCTTCAGATGTTTGTTGAGGAAAAAAATGAAACTATAAAATTCTGAAGGAAAGGTGCTGCATTATGGGTATTTTATTATTAAAAGATAACATGATATATTGTTCTCATAGGGTTGCACAAATCATTTTTCATTTAGTCTTGTACATTTTGTATATTGGATATGGATGTGTTAAAGCCATTCGATTTTTCAGTAGTAGTTTTTGTTTTGTTTTGTTTTTTTTTTTCAGGGTCACACCATTTTATTGAGGGGCTCCGAGGGAGGGTAGGAGGGGTGGGGACCGAGATCCGATGTCCTGGGGTCGGCGGGGCTCTTCCCAGTCGCAAAGAGAGTAGTAGTTTTTGAAGAGTGAGGAAACATACTTTTAAACACAGGCAACAGTATAGAGAATAGTGTCACAAATGCTCCTGTGCTCTACATCCAGAACTGATGAATTTTCTCACATCTGAACTTCAGTTTTTAGTCTCAATAATAACCTCACTAACCTTTATGAACTTCATCAAATTATGTTTACAGTATGTTGGGTACTAATTGTTCCAGGAAATTCTGCAGTAATATCTTACATAGAATGAAAGAAATTATTTACAAAGTAAATAACCTCTTTTTTCATTTATTTTTAGGTTTAATTTTTCATAATATGAGGTTTTTAGTATAAAGTATTAGCAGTCTGTTAAAATGAGTATCAGCAATGAAATCACAGTATTGCTTAACCTTCTGCCCTGGGTTGAATTTAGGAGATATTTTTTAAACCTTGTGGGGAATTCAGAAAATTTCAATTTTGTATAGATTCTCACTGAAGGGATGGAGGATTTTTATACAGATAAATTTAGTCATACACCATTTGTTTCTGCATGTAAGGAAGTAGTTATAAAGTTTGATTCTATGATAAATATTTGTATATTTTAAAAATATTCCTGTATCATATCACTTAAAAAAGTAATTTTCCTTGATGTACATTATCTTATTTTTAAAGCCTACTTCACCTGAACACTCTGAAATAAGAATAGAGCAGTTATATTACTGTGGTAAATTTATGTCCTGTTCTATTCCACAGCTTAATTTTTAATTTTGTGAGGAAATAACACTTGGTTGGAATTTTCTGTTTGTAGTTTGGAAAATAATAATCTCATGTGTTTTACTAAGTAAGGAAACTCACAAACTGCATATTAAACCTCATCAGTAAATAAATCAGTGGGTTTTCCATATTCCAGTAGTTCTAATCAACTATGTTCTTACTAGCATATACTAATTAAAGGAAAAGCCTAGACCTAGAGGTGATTTTAGGCATAAGAAAGGAATGGATGAAAAATTAAATCATTACTTTTTATATGATGCTGTTACATGAAAATGAGTAAGTCATTGCATGTTTTGTTGTTTAATATGTAAAAGCTAGTTATTTTCTTTTTTAAAAATTAAACTGAAGAATATTATGTCTCTTACTGAAGCACATAATTTTCTATTAAATGGGTAGAATGTCAGGATAAAGATGTACATTAATATATTTGTTCTACTGTATTTTGAAATCTTTTTAGTTTATGGAGAACTATGGAAAACAGGAATGTTTGAACGCATGTCTCTGCAAACAGATGAAGATGAACACAGTATTGAAATGCATTTGCCTTATACAGCTAAAGCCATGGAAAGGTATATTGATTAATATAAGAAATCCCAGAGAAATCATAGATATTAGTTTCTTTGAAATTGATTTAACTAGGGTATGATAATCTTAGGATAAGGAGATTTAAAGTTTTTTTGTGTATTTGAAATAAAATATGAGGTTGTATTTTCTTAATGTTGATTGAAGTGGTTTTGAATAATATGCTTGTGAAGGCTGGACATATGAGCTGGCATGCTTATTTTTATTAAGCAGAAATATTTAAAATCATGCGAGTATTGGTGTGCCCATTCATTAGACATTTACTTAGAATAGCAATCACCATTGTTTGATGGTATAGAGCTATAAGTCATAATAAAATACTAGATTTGAAAATAACATTAGAGATCATTTTATTTCAGCCTTATACAAAGTATATATATTTTTATGGTATACTGACATTATTATTTTGTACCCGTTGAAGGTCTTTTGAGATAGGGTGATGATAGGTAGGGTAAAGATAGGAAAGGTGTCTCTTTTGTTTTCCATATTTACTACAATGTTTAGTACAATACTCTTCACCTGAAAGTCATTGATCTGTTTGGCAAAATGGAGTAATTTTTTTCACAGCTTTCTTTCTTTTTTTTTAGGGAAATGTTCAAATTAGAAATTTTTCCTTTTGCGTATCACATTTCCTTAATTTTTTTTCAGCCATTTACTTTGTATGGACTTAATATTTCATATACAGTTTCTAACTTCTAAATATGGTGAGATTATTCCTTCCCTGGACCTTGTTTTGTATTCTCTTGATAAGGTACATGATGCATAATAGGTTTTGATTTTATTGTTATAGATGCAAATATTTGTTAGCTAAATAAGTATGTTAATAAAATCTGAGATTGTAATGACTTTTTTATGTTGAGGAGGGTTACTAGCAGCCTGTATTTGTGGCCAAATATTTTTCACACTTAATGGAAATGTCAAGACTTTCTCATACTGTTAAGCTGGATTATTTTTCCTATTGCATTTTTATGGTGGATTTTTTTTTTTTTTTTTTTTTTTTTTTTTTTTTTTTTTTTTTTTTTTTTTTTTTTTTTTTTTTTTTTTTTTTTTTTTTTTTTTTTTTTTTTTTTTTTTTTTTTTTTTTTTTTTTTTTTTTTTTAGACTAGGTCTTGCTATATTGCCTGGGGTAGTTCTGATCCGGGATTAGATCTGAGTAATCCAGATCCCGGATTGGATCTGGGACCCTGCAGAATCAGGTAATCCCCAGCCTCAGCCTCCCAGGTAGCTGGGATTACAGGCGTGCACCTCCACTCCCAACTATTTTTTTTGAGACTTGGTTTTGCTGTATTGCCTGGGGTGGGTCTTAAACCCGCGAACTCAAGTGATTCCTAGCCTCGCCTCCCATCTTTAGGCTAGGATTAAAGGCATGCGCCACCATGCCTGGCCTATGGTGGATTTCTTATTATTATTTTGTTTAACTTTTTCTTGTAGGTTTTAGTTCATTTTGCAATCTACTTGAATCATTTCGCCTTTAATTCTGTTTGAAAGTATTATTTACTTCTTTCAGTGCTGTTTTTGATAGCAGTCACAGTAACTGAGGAGTTATTTAATCCTACAGAAGTTTCCAAATGTCAATGTGATAGTAAATTATAAGCAGAGTAATTTTAGATTGTTTTTTTGCATTCCATCTCTTAAGAAATTAACCAATCTATGCTGTTTATTTCTAGGCAAGTTAGTATATAACCAAAATATCCCATTCTTCACCTACATTGGACAATAGAAAACTGGTTATTTGTTAAAATGTTTGCATATTTTGTGATCATTTTATTTAAGACTTAATAAACTGCAGTACAATATAACCATAAACTACCAACAGTATCCTGAAGAAGGTTTTAACAGAGTAACATTTTAATTGTTATTTCTAAAATAAAATATGCAGTGTAGAAAATTTTGGAAAACAGGAACTTAAACCAAGGAACAAAATTACTGTTTACAATTCTTTTTTATTAAATGGTGTTAAGTAATGGCTCTTAAATATGTCACTCCTCAAGAAAATCTTTTCTACCTTTCCATTTATTCTAGGATCTCTAATATTTACTCTTAGAAAGTACCCAATACTGTTTGTCTTTGTTGAACTCACTATCAGGTTTCCATTACACTTAGTTGTTTAAAAAAAAAAAACATAGCATTTTAATGCTGTTTCATTTATCAAAAATTTTTATATCAGGAACTTGGAAAGGGCACACCTTGTTCAGAGCTACAAGATGTTGACTGCAGTTACTTGAATGTAACTAAAGAATCCAAGAGTACTTAAGTGCCAGTTTTTAGTTGAGACATCTTATTTGTTCTCCATTTGGCCTGTTCATCAGCCACGACCATTTCTTCTTTGCCTCTCTTAGAAAGATAACCTAGATTTTTGTACATGGTGATTCAGGGTAGCAAGAGAGCAAAATTATGAATTTCTTGCCCTATTAAGGCCTGGCCTCGAAATTACATATCATCATTTCCACTGTATTTTGATTTCCAATGCAGAGCACAATGTCTGTCAAGATTTAAGGGAAGGAGAATTATGTTTCTTGATGGGAGGAGTATTACATATATATAGGAATTGGAGGAAATATCAGTTCTTATTTCAAATGGACTATTCTTCCTTTGGAAGATGGTTTACATTTCTTGAAAATATAATATATTCAGCCTTTCTAAGATGACCAGAGATCTCATTTAATTATGACTTTAAAGTTTGGAGTCCATTTCTTGGGGCTGTGAACTGAGAAGGCAAGTTACCCCCATATATACTAATACACACTTGTGGTAGACTGAAACAGTTAGCCATAATGGATATGCCCATTGGAGAGTGAAAGAAGAAAGGGAAGTATTTCTGTTCAAAGAAATCTAACCACAGAACAGAATGTTGGTTTGGTTCTGTCTTCTTTGGGCAGTTACATATATATATATATATATGAGAGAGTTCATTTCCCTTCTCTGGTAGTTTCCTAATTTACACCCTGACTGAGCATCAAGTCTACTTTGTTTTTTCTATGCCCAGCACAGTACCTTGTACAATGAGGAATTTCACTAATTGCTGAATGAATTAATAACCATTTCCCCATTTTCAATACTATCTTTAAATATTTTGCCAAGAGTGAGGCTAGATGCTCTTTTTAAATCACTTTTCATATCATGAGCATATTACCATGTCATCTTTTTACTTCTTTGTGCTGTTTGTGGACCAAGACTTTATGTTGTTTGTGCACTAGGACTTTCTAGTATATGTCTATATAATACATTAATTTTTTTAATTAATTTTTTTTTGAGATGTGATACTGATTTACATATGGTGTGTGATTTAGAAGTATGGGTTCACATTTTTATATGTATAATGCCAGATCATACCCACTCCTAATACTAGAGCACTTGTAATTCTCTAACACTGGACATCTTCCCCTCTTGTCCTACCCTCCTCTGGTAGCCTCAGTTATATGGTCAGATTTCTAGGCTTTGTTTTGGTTTAGTTTTGTCTGTTCCTTTGTTTATGAAAAACGAAATTATCCTGTGTTTGTGTTTCTCCTGATATATTTAGTTTACTCTCTTCTGGTTCCATCCATGTTTCTCTGTGTTATCTTACACAGATTTGATTATTTTCTTTTTTCTTGAAAATAATTTATTTATATATATATATTTCACATCATTGTAATCCCTGGGGGTCACCCACCACCTCTCCTCCCTGGCCGTTCCAACTGCCCTCCCCACCCCAGTTGTGTACTTTAGTTTGGTTGTCTATATTAGTGAAACCATTTGGTTTCTGTCTTTTTCTTTTTGACTTGTTTCTGCTAATATGATTTCTTCTAGGTACATCCATATTACCATTAATTCATCAAATTTGCCATTTTTAATTGATGAGTAATATTCCATTGTGTATATATATATATCTCCTCATCTTTTTCATCTGTTCATCTGTTTGGGACATTTGGGTTCCTTCCATATCCTTACAATTATAAATAGTGCCAAAATAAACATCCAGGCATAGGTGTCCCTTTGTACCCACATTGAGGTCTCCTTTGGATATTCCCAGAAGAGCGATTGCTGGGTCAAATGGTAGTTCCATTTTCATTAGTTTGAGGGTCCTCCATACTACTTTCCATAGTGGCTGGACCAGTTTACATTCCCACCAGCAGTGTAAGAGCATTCCTTTCTCTCCACATTCATACCAGCACTTGTTGTTGCCTGTTTTTTTGATGTGGTACATTCTTACTGGTGTAAGGTGGTATCTCATTGTGGTTTTGATTTGCATTTCCCTGATTGCTAGTGAGGCTGAGCAATTTTTCATGTGCTTGTTGGCCATTTGTATTTCCTCTTTGGAGAAGTGTCTTTTTAGTTCTCCCCATTTTTTGATTGGGCTTGTTTTGTTTTTGTTTAGTTGTGTGAGTTCCTTGTAGATCTTTGTTATTAAACCCTTATCACTTTTATGGAGGGCAATTTTTTTCCCCATTCTGTTGGGCTTCTTTTTGTTTTGTCTATTGTCTCTTTTGCTGTACAGAAGCTATTTAGTTTGATGTAGTCCCATCTGTTTGTTTTCCTTCATTTTTTTGCCATCTGTAGATGTGTCCAGAAAGGGATTTCTGAATTGTAGTTTTTGGAGGATTTTGCCTAGGTTTTCCTCTATGTATGTTATGATTTCAGGTCTGACATCTAAGTCTTTTATCCATTTTGAGTTCGTTTTTGTACATGGTGTAAGGGAGTTGTCTGGGTTCATTTTTTTTGCATGTTTTGGTCCAGTTTTCCCAGCACCATCTATTGAAGAGGCAGTGTAAGTGTTTCACTCCTTTGTCAAAGATTAATTGGCTATTTATGTGTGGTTTTATTCAGGGCACTCAATTCTGTTCCATTGGTCAGATTGTCTGTTGTTGTACCAGTACCATGCTGTTTTAATTATTATGGCTTTGTAGTATAAATTGAAGTCTGGACTAGTTAAGCCTCCATTTTCTCTTTCTGGCCAGGAGGCTTTTTGATATTTGAGGTCTTTTATTTTTCCATATGAATCTTAGTAATTTTTGTTCTCTTTAAAGAATGCCATTGGAATTTTTATAGGAATTGCACTGAATCTGTAGATTGCTTTTGGAAGATGGCCATTTTGATGATGTCAATTCTTCCAATCCTTGAGAGGGAATGTCTGTCCATTTCCTTATGTCTTCTATCTCTTTTATCAGTGTTTCAGAGTTTTCTTTGTATAGTTCTTTCATGTGTTTTGTTAGGTTTATTCCCAGGTATTTAATTTTTTTTGGTGCAATGGTAAATGGGGTGGTTTTTTAAATTTCTTCTTCTGCTTGACTTTTTACATATAGGAAAGATACTGACTTCTCTGTGTTGATTTTGTAACCAGCTACTTTGATGAACTGCTCTCTTGTTTCAAGTAGTTTTTCTGTGGATTTTTTTGGGTTCTCTAGGTAGAGAATCATGTCATAGCATATAGTGATAGTTTTAGTTCTTCTTTCCCTATTTGTATCCCTTTTATGTCTTTTGTTTTATTGTCCTCGCCAGAACTTCCAGTACAATGTTAAAAAATAGTGGGGAGAGTGGGCATCCTTGCCTGGTTCCAGATCTTAATTGAAATAGATTTAAATTTTCCCCATTTAGGATATTTCCTGTAGTTTTGTCATAGATGGCTTTCATTATGTTAAGCTATGTTTCTTTTATCCCTAATTTTTCAAGTGCTTTTATTATGAATGAGTGTTGGATTTTATTGAATGTTTTCTCTGCATCTATTGATATGACCATATGGTTTTTGGTGTTTTCCCTTGTGATGTGGTGGGTTATATTTATTGATTTACAGATGTTAAACCTTCCCTGTACCCCTGGGATAAATTCCACTTGGTCATGGTTATTATTTTCTTATTTTATTTTCATTTTTTCAGAGACTAGGTCTCATTTATGTTGCCAGAGTTAGTCCTGAACCCGCAGACTCAAGCGATCCTTGACCTCAACCTCCCAATGCAGGGATTACAGGTGCCCACTTCTACACCTAGCTCTTAAACAGATTTTAAATATAATACTCTGCTACGGACCGGCCGTGCAAGAAAGACCGCTGAGTGTGGGCTTCAGGCAGACAGGAAAAACTCAGGCAGGCGAATGATGGTCACAGACACGAATTTAGTGAGCGAGGAATCGAGGAATCTGCTGCTTTCTTCTAGGTTTTCGGGCCACATATTTATATTGTTAAACAAGCTACTTTAACATTCCAAGGGGAGGGGCATCCCTTGGATGCATTATCTCAGTGGGTGCATTATCTCAGTGAGAGGCAGAAGTGACCGCGTGAGGGTAATTATCATGAGCGCGTGAGGACTATAACGCGAAAGACAGAAATCAATATCTTAAGAGAAAATAGATTATCATTAGATACTACTAAACATTCCTAAGCACTCATTTTTAGGGAATCAGGATAATCAAAGTTGGTTTCAAGTCACCCAAGGTTATTCCTTGGTTGTAAAGCTTATCTGGTTCTCCCAGTTTTCCTTGTCTCGGGCTCATTCTAGTATCTCAGTGATTCTCCACAGAGAGTCTAATTAAAATATAGAATCTGACGGCGGGGCTCCTATATTTTCTTAATAAAGATGCAGTTCATGACTTCAGCACTCCCACACTTGGGGTCCTGAGAGCTACGCCCCCTAGGGGGTCCCCAGAAGATTCTGGTCAGCTCCCAATCTGTTCCTCCTGCGGGGGGCCGAGAGCTCAACTTGCAAAGATTTATATTACAAGTTTCTCATCTCTGAGATGGGCTCCCACAATACTCATTTAATTTTCTATCTTTCTTTCTTTTTTTAAAGAGACTAGGTCTTGCTATGTTGCCCGGGGTAGTTTTGAACCTCGTGGTGGACTCAAAGTGCTTACTAGCCTCAGCCTCCCAGGTAGCTGGGATTGCAGTTGTGTCACCACGTCCAGCTAATTTTTTTCCTTAATCCTATATAAAGGAAGAAGCATATAATCACCCAGGAGCCTTTCACTTAGTTAACCCAGTAGACATTAATAATGTACAGTTAAAAAATGTAAATAGCTTCAGGAATATGAAGTGAGCCCCAGACCATGTTTACTGCCAGTAAAAAATTTTAATAAGTTTGTGTAATACAAATGGGATTTATACATGCATTTATATATATTATGTATTATATGTATTATTTTTATTAAAATTCATAATTTTTCCATTGTGTGTATTTGCATATGAGAGAGTTATGTTAGTATGTGTACAAACCATCTGTCTTAAAAAAAAAAAAGTCAGTTCCTAAAATTAACAGCATTGGATCTTTTTCTTTTCATTTTGCCCTATTCAGTTACCTTTTCCTTCTCTTCTACATCACCCCTACTGTCTGTTTACAGTTCAAAACTTTAATTGATTTTTCTGGATTAATTTTCATATGGTTGTATATATTCTTTATGTCATAGGATTCTATTGAGTACTGACAGATGCAAAGTTGTATATATCTACCAGGATGGGAACAATTCATTTGCCCTAATTTTACTCCCTTTTTTGGTTCAGAAAAATATGCAGAGTGCATAGGATGCTTTGGTAACTTTGGAAGTGTTTGATGGAGGCATATGGCACTATAAAACTGTTCATGTTGACTATAAAAAGATTATTTTCTAAGCCATACACGTTCTGTTACTGCCAATATTTTGGAACATGGACACCTTGTAAGCAAGGTATAACACATCTCAATCTGTTCTGTCTACTGCTTTAGGCCTAAAACAGTATATTTTTATGTTGATTCATACTAATTTTATTTTTAGTTGCCTGAGTGAGAACACTACTATCAGATGCTACTTCTTGCATTAAATATTATTACCCAAACAGTTTTTTTTTGTTTTTAACATAATACATTCATATAATTATTATAATTGATGAACCAATTATAGATAAATAATTATTAAAGTCCATGGATTCACTCTATGTTGCACAGTTTTTGAGTTTTGCCATATACCTAATGTCTTGTATTCACCTTGATGGTATGGCGCAGAATAATTTTACCACTGTGAATGTTTCATGTACTCTGTTAATTCCCACCCATCACTCCTGTAACCAGTGATCTCTTTTCATAATGTCCGTGGTTATATAGTTTCTAGCATATCCTGGAGAGGTCTAGCCTTTCTAGCTAGTTTCTTTTTCTTTTTTTCTTTGGAGACTAGGTCTCACTATGTTGCCCGGGGAACCACAGACTCATGTTCTCCGGGGTAGCATGGACTCAAGCGATCCCTAACCTCAGCCTCCCTGGTAGCTGGGATTACAGGCATGCGCCACCACGCCAAGCTATGTTTTTGAGACTAGATCTCGTTATATTGCTGGGAGCGGGTCTTGAATCCGCAGACTCAAGCGATTACTAGCCTCGGCCTCCCTTCCTAGGCTGGTATTAAAGGTGGATGCCATCACGCCCGACCCTAGTTTCTTCAGCTTAAATAATATGCTTTTAAAGTCTCTCAAGTCTTTTTCACGATTTTACATTTTTTCTTGATTGCTAAATATTCCCTTTTATAAATGCATCAAATTATATCCATTTACCTATCAAAAGATTATTGATCATAAATTAGCATATATCTACCATACTTGTTACTGTGTTCTATTCATTGTCATTGTTCTTTTTCTTCCCTTTCTCCTTTCTCTGATTTTAAATATTCTGATTGTTTTTTCCCTCTTATAACATACCAAATATAAATATTTATTTTCATTTTTTTATTGATTCTCTAAATTTTGCAACATACATTTATAGTTAATACAAGTATGCTTTCAAATAAGCCTGTACTGCTTCACCATGCAGGTACGTTATTGCAAAGTAGTTCTTGTTTCCTTTTCATTTCCCTATAACTAATGTTATCGGGAAACTATAATTACCAGATATATTATTATTATTGTTTGAAGAACATTTTTTTCCTGTTAGATAATTAAGAACAAGAAAATTACAATGTAATAAACTAAAGATACTGTTTTAACTTTATTCCTTCTTTAATGTGTTTTGCTGTTTTCCTGTTTCTGATGACTTTCCCTTTCTCTGAAGGACTTTTCAGTTTATAGCACTAATTAAAAGTTACTGTTTTGAGTTTCTCCTTTTTTTTTTTTGAGAATAGTTCTTGCTATTTTTGCCTATGGAACTGCAGGCTCACGCTGCTCAGGGTACCACAGACTCAAGCAATCCCCAGCCTCAGCTTCCCAGATAGCTGGGATTACAGGCATGCATCACCACGCCCAGCTGTTTTTTTTTGGAACTAGGTCTTGCTACTGACCCCAGGCGGAACTCGAACCACGATCCCTAGCCCTTGCCGCTTCATAGGCTGAAGCTTACAGGCATGAGCCACAATACCCAGCCCTTTTTTTTTTTTTTTGATATATCTAAAAATCACAAATCAATGATATATTTCATAAATAGGGAATAATTAAGTAGGCTAGTGAAAGTCGTTTTGGCATCCAAATGGTAATGTCTACACACGCAACTGACCCCCCAGATACTTGTATTTTATCCCATAATTGGTATAGCGCTAGTAATAGTTCCTAAGCAAAGGAAGGAGAAGATTAGAACTTGACTAAGAGTGTTTCTCCTTGATGTGATGTTGGAAGCTAGATTAGGGTTGGTAGAGATTGTTGAAAACAGTTTGGTAAAGAAATCATGGTGGCTTTGAAATAAGGAAGGAATGTAGCAGATTATGGCAGACTTTTAAAAGTTAGAATGAACAGGATTTGTTAGATGTTATATGAAGGTGTCAAGATAATTTTAAGGGAATATAAAAATTTGAAGTCTATTAGTATATCACATCAGAAATGGTAAAATCAAAAAGGTAATTTAAGATAGCATAGTGCATAGAAATGTTGACTTGTTTATGACAAAAAACTAGAATTCTCTGTAATTCTGACAGCAGACTTACCTAGTTTATGATTTTTTTTTTTTACTTCAAGTGTTTGAATTTCCAAATTAAAGTTTAATATGACTCTCTGGTATCTGAAATATGCTTACTCTGCCTGGTAAGACTTTTCTTATCAACATTCCTAATCAGAATGGAAATTCAGGAAAATAAGACAATTTTGAGAATCTCATGGACTCACTTTACTGATCAAACAGAAGATTAGAGTGTTCATTTTAGTTATCAACAACTAGATTATCTTTCCTCTTTTTTCACTAGTTTTTTTGGTTCTGTGATTTTTTTTTTTTGAGTTTTTAATTTGTTCTTTCTCACACTGAGTCAGTGTATTATGCATTATTCCTGTGGTCTGAAGGTGATCAAGAGGAAAAGATGAAAGAAATTCTTCCATTATAAGGCTCTCCAAAACTCTCTAGTTATGATTTTAATTATGTAATTATGTTTATGGCACTTTAACGCTTGATTTGAAGGTTTCCACAATTACCCTCAATTAATAGATTCCTGGTTGTATCATTACTGTGACTTATTAGAAAAGATGTGATTTACAGCATGGTCAGCAAGGGAAAAAGACATTAGTCAGAACCTAGAGGAAGTCCAACTTTCTCCCCTAGGATAGACAAAAGTAGAATGTGCTTCCTCCCTGTGGTGTAACAGACATGTAATATTTCTGATTGGGGAGCCAGGGTTTTTCATTCGGGACTAGTCATCTAGGTGCTCTCTATATGTATAAGTAGCCACAGCTACATATTCATATTGCTTATAAGTAATATAGGTAAGCTGATAGTGTCCAAAGTGTGTAAAACAACCTTATCAACGTAAAAAGTATTGTAAAAGCCAACTCCTTTATCTTAGCCAAGGGCCAGTCTTACAGACAGAACCTTCTAAAGATGATTGCATCAGACCTTTATTAACTCTTCTGCAAAACTCCTGTTTCTCATCTGAAATTGCAGGCTGCCATATTGCCATTACAATTATCTAATTTTTTTACTCAATTAAATGCCATTCTAATCCTTATATAATTTTTACTAAATCTAAAGATTTTATTTCCCTTTCTGATTGTGATCTCACTCAGTGTCTTCAGATATTAAAAATGATTAGATTAAATAAGATTTACTCTTACGTAGTTTAATAGACTTGAGTGACTTATCTCTGGTCATGGAAAGAAGCCTGAGATTTTCTGCCTTTGACCATCTTAAATGAAAGTTGTATGAGTAATGCTATTTTCAAATATCTTCTTACTCAGTGACTTTTATACTCATGGTTATATGTGTGTTTGTGTTATTTGTAATGAAATCTTTGTAATTTTGGGATATTTTAGAGCAAGTACATTTTTTGAGTTTCTCTTTTTTCCGCAAGGTGGTTCCCTTTGAGTATTCTGTCAACACCAGAGAGAGAGTTTTTTTAGAACTATAGAACATGAAGGCATTCTGGAATATAATAAGCAAAAAATTTTTTTGGTCTTAATGGACCATTTTCAATTTTTATGACTGAACAGGTTTGAACAAGAAGTAGCATATTTGAGAAGATTGAGATATATTTTTTATCAATTATTTCATTTTTATCAGTTTTATGTATTTACATGTTCTCTCTCTCTCTTTGTTTTCCTGTTCCCCTTTCAGTGCTTTCTAGCTACAAGAGTAGTGGAGAATAAATCATGTAGTTATATTGTGGCAATAACCTCAGTACCTTAGGGATACACAGAAATTTTCTTCTGACTGCCTCGGTTATGATTGTTGCCTACCTTGAAAAACTATAAGATGGTTCTAAAATCTTTGGTAAATTGGAAGAAAATTCTCATATTCATCATTGTTGTTTAGGAAATATCCAAATTCATGCCAGAGAAAGGATATGCAATTAGCTAATGTGTATATAGTATTTCATTCAGTTTAAAATGTTACCAACTTTAATATTTCAGTTATTTACCATTAATTAAGTAAAAATACTGCCAATTGGATTACTTCCTTATCATAAAATTTTATCTCTGTTAGAATTTAGACTTTTTATTCTCTGTCATTGTAAACATTGGGTGGGTGGATGATACAATGATATTGTTTGGTTTTAAGGAGAGTTTTCCACCATTCTGGAATTTCAGTCAGTGTGTTAAACAGCTTGGCTATATTAATTTTCTGGTTTCCATAAATTTAAATCATAAACTTCATGGTTCAAAATATTGGACAGAAGAAGGAGGGATTACTAACATGCTCACAAGTGCCTTATCAGGTAAGTATTAATAACTCTGTTTTTATAATGGCTAGATTGAGGATTAGGGTAGTTTAACCTGCTGCCAGTAGTACATCTTGTGGGTTGTAAAAATGGATTTTCTTTTTATTTCTTACAATAGTTTTATTGAAGTATGATTTACATCCTATAAAACTAACCCACATAATAGTACAACTTACTGACAGTAGTAAACTTAAAAGTTCTGTGACTATTCTCACAATCTAGCTTTTGACATTTTTATCACCAAAAAAGCCTAAATAAACAAAAAACCAAAAAACTGCTTGTGTTCATTTGAGGCCAATTTTTGCTGCTTTCTGTAAGCAACCATTTATCTTGCTTATTATCTCTATAGATTTTATTTTCTGGAAAAATCATAAATAGAAGCACACAAAATATCTTTTATATCTCCCCTTTTTACATAACGTATTGTTTTAGAGATTTATCCATGTTGTAGTTTGTATCTGTAGTTCATAGCTTTTATTGCTAATATATAACTACAACATTTTGTTTATCCATCCATCAGTTGATGGGCATTTGGGTCATTTCCATTTGCAGTTATTAGGAATAAAGTTAAGACTATTCTTGGAAGACTTGAAAACCTTCTAAGACTTTTTCATTTCTTTTGAGTAGTGTTTAGGATTAAAATTATTGTGTCATATAAATTTGTTTTAACTTTTTCAGAAACTTGCCAGATTGTTGCCATACTGATGGCATCATTTTGCATTTCAGGAATAATGCATGAAGGTTCCAGTTCCAACTACATTCTGACCAATTACAGTTTTTGCTGTCTTTTCAACTATTCTGACATATGTTTAGTGTAGCTTTATTATGTTGTTAATATGCATCACTAATGGCTCATATTGGGTAACTTTTCATGTGGTTGTTAATCATTTTTGTGTCATCTTTCATGAAATGTCTAGTCCTAGGCTGGGCACAGTGGCTCATGCTTGTAAGCTTCAGCCTATGAAGCGGCTGGGGCTAGGGATCGGGGTTGGAGTCCCACCTGGGGCCCGTAGTGAGACCTAGTTCCAAAAAAACAGCTGGGCGTGGTGGCGCACACCTGTCATCCCAGATACCTGGGAAGCTGAGACTGGGGATTGCTTGAGTACGTGGTACCCCCGGGCAACGAGAGCCTGCGGTTCTACAGGCAAAAAAAATAGCAAGACCTAGTCTCAAAAAAAAAAAAAAAAAAAAAAAAAAAAAAAGGAATGTCTAGTCCTATGTTTTCTTGAGTTTTAAGAGACATTTATATTCTGTATACAAGTACTTTAGTAATATATATGATTTGCAAAGATTTTCTTCCATTATATGATCTGTCTTTTCATATTTTAAAAGTGTCCATTGAATAGCATAAGTTAGGCTGGGCACGGTGGCTCGTGCTTGCAAGCTTCAGCCTATGAAGCGGCCGGGGCTAGGGATCGCGGTTCGAGTCCCGCCTAGGGCCTGTAGCGAGACCTAGTTCCAAAAAAATAGCTGGGCGTGGTGGCGCACACCTGTCATCCCAGCTACCTGGGAAGCTGAAACTGGGGATTGCTTGAGTCTGTGGTACCCCGGGCAACGAGAGCCTGCGGTTCCACAGGCAAAAAAAAATAGCAAGACCTAGTCTCAAATAAAATAAAATAAAATAAAATAAAAATGAATAGCATAAGTTTTTGATGATTTTGGTTTAGGTTTTGTTCTTGGATGGTTTTGGTATCATATTTAATCTTGGCCTATCCAGGTTCATAAATATTTTCTCTTAAGCAGAAATCAGCCAGCAAACTACCTCTGGTCCATAACTTGGTTTTGTAAATGTTTTGTTGCATATGTCTATGTTACTACAGAGAGTGTATGATTTACAATACCTAAAATACTCATTCTATGGTCCTTTTAAAAATGTTTGTTGACCCCAGTTCTAGAAGTTTCATAGTTTTAGTTCTTACAGTTGAAGTTAATTTTTGTACATGGTGTGAGTAAAGGTCTAAGTTAAATGATATGGATACACAGTTATATCAATACCATTTGTTGAGATTGTTCTGTAAGTAATTTCGTTTTCCTTTTGTTGCTCTAAGGTTTTCTTCTTTTGGTTTTTATAAATTTCATTAGCACCTGTAAGTGGAACTCTTTATGTTTATCCTGCTTTGAGTTGTTGAGTTTCTTGTGTCAGTGGATTGATGATTTTCCTAAAATTTGTAAAGTTTTCAGCTGCTACTTTTTCCTGCTATTTTTATTGTGTTTTCTCTAAGAGTTTTATTATGTACATTCTAGTGTGTTTCTTGTCTGTAAGTCTCCAGTGTTTTTGATTTTCTTCAATTATTTTTTCTCTTTTCTTCAGGTTAGATAATTTATTTCATCTTAAATTTCATTGATTTTTTTTAAAAAAAAATGTAGTAGCAGTTCTATTCTTAGACCACCTAGGGAATTTTTCATTTTACTTTTTGTACTTTCCAACTCTAAAATTTCTGTTTGGTTCTTTTTAATAGTTTGCAGTTCTTGGTATTTGGTAATTATTTAGTCACTGGTTTTTTTCTGTGAACATATTTATAATTAAATGATTTGAATTCTTTGCTATTTGATACTATGTGGATATAGTGTCTCCTGGCTACCTTCCCCCCCTTTGGATCATAGTCCCCTGTTTCTTTTTACTCATTTTTTTCTTAGAAGTGAACTTTTACAAAACATAATATATTATACCAACCCTGTCCTGATTTTTTTTCTGCAGACGTTAATGGTGGTAATGGTCATTCCATTCTTTCAGTTTTTAAAGGTAAATTTTATGAACTTGCTGTGCAGAATTTCTTACAGGGTGTGACAGTGTAGTTATCACCTCAATTTTAAAAAGTTATTGTTTATATTTTTTTACCTTTACTTCTAGAGTTTGCCCCTGTACCTGCAGCTGGTTGAAGCTTGTGCTTTAATACTATAAATAAGATTTTCATCTATCTTCCTTTGGTAGATTTGTGTTTGTAGAGTGCACTCAAATTTTTGGTCATATTTAACTTTTCCCTCTTTACTTTCTATTGGATTTTCTTTGGTTTCCCTGTGCATGCGTACAGATTTTTAGTTAGCAAGGATATGTGAAACAGTTTCTCAGGTCTTCACTTTGTCTTGAAAATGCTTTCACCTTCTCAGTTAGCAGACATTTTGTGGGGAGCTTAGGACTTTATGGATTTCTGCTACACAATCAGTCTTCGAGAAAGAATATGTGAACTTAATCCAGTTCATCTGTGACTCTGTCTAGAGTGTTTTTGTTAATTTTCTTAAGGATTCTGCAAGTTTGTGTTCTTGCCTCAAGTGATAAAGTAATTTGGACTCTAAGAGCTACAGAATTTTCTGCCTTCTGTTGCACACGGGTTTTGTACTTTCTGCTCCAAACTGAAGTCAGCATTTGGCAGTGACTTGGTTTCCTCAGTGAGCCTCTTACCTTTATGAAAAAACCGTGTTAGTGTAACTGGGAAGAGATGGGTGGGAGGCAGCGCCTTATAATGTTGGATTTCTGCTCTTCTCCCCATGGTGTTCATTTATTTTACATGACCAAACTTTTCTTATTGTGCATTTGTTTGTTTTACCTTTAGTTGATTTCTAGACCTTAAAATGGTTGGTTTGACACTTTCATCCTGCTTTATATTTGTTTTTTAGTGGCAAGATTTACTCACTGAACAGGACCAATTTCAAAACTGGGATTCTAAAACCTAAACATTACATTTAAAAGCCAAATGCTTTTTTCTCTGATTTTTGTTGTGAAAGAGAACAAGTAATTAAAACAGAAAGAAAGAAACAGGGATGGATGAATATTGATTTAAAGCTTAGATTTTTAAATAGTGTCAGTCTTTGACTTTTGCGATAAATTTGCAAGTTCAAACTGAGTATTCTTGAATGGTTTTGTGGCTCTTGCAGAGAGTTAGAGGTGTATTGTTTGTACAAAATTAGCCAGCAGTTGTTGACAAAATATATTTTCTATCATAGCCCTTGTTTTCTAACAGTTTTATGAAATAGATACTGTAATTATGATAATTTTACAGATAAGGAAATAAATTTGTAGGGTAGTAGCTTATTTGTGATCTTAACTTTTATGTGTGATAATACTTGAATCCATTTCTCTTGACTTCTTATTTATTATCTATATAATCTTCCTTATGTCATAAATATTTGCAGAATCTGATAATCTTAGTGTATTCATTTATAAAGTTAGTACTTGAGGTTAGCAGAGTTCATAGCACTCTTCTTGAATTTTTACTAGAACTCAAAAAAAATTTTTTTTTAAATGCTAATCACTCTTACCTTACTAAAGAGCCCCCATTCATTTACACAGTTAAGCAAACTGTTAAAAGGCAGAAAAAGATATCCCATGGCAGCTTCCTCTGCCAGCTTCCTGTTTTTTTCTTACTCCATAGATGCAGATTCTGCCCAAGAAGCCCCTGCATTGCAGAGGGACTGGAGATCTGTATGATCTGTTTATTTCGCAGTTGACAAGGGTAAGGGGGCCTTGTGGGGGAGGTGCTTGGGTGCCCTGAATTTAGCTTTATGAAGCTGGGCTATCTTTTATTTTGGGACTATTTACATTTAGTATTTTTTAATAACCTTTTTATGAATCTTTGTCCCACAATCAGTTAAGTGCTGGATTATCATAATAAACAAGCATTTATTATAGTAGTTATTTAAAAAGGAAAACCTATTTAGACTAAATCAGACAACAATTAGACCAAATCAGACGATTCACACTTCTAAAATTCCAAATCTAGAATCTTTTAGAAAATACATAATATTGAGTACATAAGTAAAATTTTGCTACAATGATTAATTTTAAAAGGGTTAGAGTACCTGTTTCCATTGTTCATCGTAGTTATTCTTCATTAATTTACTCTGTTCCTTTTCCATAAATCTGTCAATCTGTAGAGTGAAAAAGGGACTTGTGGATATGCCATAAACTTAATGAGCGAGTGTGGTGTCTTTTTCTTTCTGTTAGAAATGAATACCCACTTCCTTGACGTTCACACCCCCCCTATATACCAGTAAAACTTGAATTGTATCTTTAGACCTGTATTTGTTCATGAGTTTAGGTATAAGGTGCAGTTGGTGAGTTTTGGGGTAGTCAATGTTAAGTTTTGAGGTTTCACTTGACAGGTTTATAGAATGAGTGGCAAAAATGATGGTATGTATAGTAAGGTAGCATTAAAATAGGTAAGGAAGAACCTAAAAGCTTCTTTAAAGTTGTAGAAAGAGTGGGCAAGTGGTTGTAGTTTTGATGGGTAATTGACTTGGTGATGGTATGATGGGCCTATTTTTGTTTTTGAGGATGTTATTGTACCTGGTAGTAAAAGTAGATTTGTTTACCTGAAGACATTGTGCATTTCTGTAATTTAATAGCTATTTTTAGTATTCTGTACTGCTCATTTTGAAGCTGTCCTCTTTAAGCATTTAATTTATAGATTTTTAAGAATGCAACAGTACTATGCATATTATCTTTACTTACTAATAAATGTTCCACTTTTTAGTGCCAACACCTTGGAAAACTTTTTATTCTTAAACTTCTTAAATGACTTTTTTTTTTTCTGTTTTCTTTAAGCCATAAGGATGAGTTTACCATTATTCCTGTACTGGTTGGAGCTCTGAGTGAGTCAAAAGAACAGGAATTCGGAAAACTCTTCAGTAAATATCTAGCGGATCCTAGTAATCTCTTTGTGGTTTCCTCTGATTTCTGCCATTGGGGTAAGTTTTAGATTTTAACTTACAGTAGATATTATATACTTGTGGTTAAAGGTATCTTTTCATTCTAAGCTCTGGTTTCAGTTCCATATCTTTTTCCTTGAAGGAAAGTTATATTGATAGTAGCAAAGTTTAAAAGTGAATAAAGCCTTTTGGTCATTTAAAAAGGATCATATTCTAATAGTGGACTAGGGATACATTTCCAAAGGCGACTGGTATAATTGGATTCACACTGTGAGGGCATTCTTGCTTAGCTTCCTTTGTTAGTAGGACTTAAGAATTTTTAACCCCACCTAGGTAGAATTGTGTAGTATACTCTCTGAAGTTAGCTTTTTTGTGGATAAAACAAATGTTTCTCTTTAGAGTGTAGACTAACATGGGATGTTATGCCAGTCCTTTACTATGCCAGTCCTTTTCCACAGTTCCTTTTTCTTAATTTTTTCTTTCTTTTGTTCCTTTAGTGCTTAAATTTTACCCATAGTTATCAGTGTACATCTACTCTCAAAAGACTGTAGCATGTTTGTTATTAGTCTGTTTTCTTCATTGATAATGGTTTGTAAGAGTAAAGGCTCGTAAGTGATTTTTGTTACTATTATGAAATAAAGAATAAGGAAACTTCACACTGGATTTAGGAAGATATCTGTGAATACTTTGTTAAAGTAAACTTTACTTTTTGAATTCTTTAGATACAATTTGCTTTTATTTATCCGTTACTACTATAGAGTATTCTGAGTCCTGCTCTTTTAGAACAGGTTTTTCACTCATTTGTTCATTAATTTAAGGATGCTGGTATCTATTCACTCTTCACGTGTTTGTTTGATTTTGGAGAAGTGGTCAGGAACAAACTATGTTTTAAGATAGAATGGTGTGTGGCCAGAATGTATCCGTAGTGAGATTTAGGGAACCCTAAGTTTAGGCTGTTCTCTTACCTAAGATTTCAGTTCAAGAGAACCACTTCTCTAATAGTATAGGTAGTTTATTTGCTTAAACACCGCTTTCTCATCTGGAGCTAACTGTCCTTCCAGGGGGCATTTGAAAAGCCTGGAAACATTTTTGTTATGGCAATTGAGGTGAGAGTGGAAGGTGAGGATGCTATTGGCGTCTAATGAGTAGAGTCCATGCAGCTTTATAATGCACAGGAATGTCTCCCCTGTCAAACTGTTACCCTGCCTCCCAAGATGTCAATAATGTTGTGAAACCCTGACTGAGGCTATGCAGGTAGCTAGCTGTGTTGCCTTGTCAGACTCCTTAAGAGACTTAAAACTCTAACGGCTAGTTTTGTTACCTTTGGCAGAAGTTAGTTTTTATGATGAAAGTATGTTTCTTACATCTGATTACTAGGTAGATGCCTGAAAGGAGTTATTTTCTTGGATATTCTGAAGTTTGGTTAAATAGTTGTTCTTAAAACTAAGGAGTTTAATCATGAAAAAAGGGCTATGTTCTTAGAATAGTGAGTTTAAGTTGGTAATAAGGCATATCCATATGTTTTAGAAATTAAATATCTTTGAAGCATGTGCCCCCTGCCTATTCACTTTTTGGACTGTTTATTGAATCACTTTAAATCACTTTATGCTTTAAATAATTTATTCTGTTAATATTATTCAGTAGGGTCTAGAATCTCCCTATAGGTTGGTATCTTATACAAACACAGCATAAATTCACATAATATATCAGTAGATACCTTAATATTGCTATTTTATCATTGTCATGCATACTACTAAGTGTTAATTGTACTTAGGAAAGCACCTTACTAATTCTTACTTAGGCAATTTGATACAGGTTTGGGAGTAATTGAAGGTGTGTCTTATGAATATGTCCCCCCCCATAACCTCATTTTTCCCCAAAAAATTCCAATAATATTACTTTTAAAGTAACATTTATTTTCTATTTTATATGCCTATTGAAGTGATATGAATCATTGGCTTCAAATAAAATGTTTAGTGCTTTTTTTTTCCTTTGGAAAAACAATCCTGTAGAGATTGATTTTACCATACCAAAGTAATCCTAACACTGAATTCTAAATCATTTTACAGGAAGAATAAACTCATCAAGTATGTAGAGACCCTGAAATTTAAGTGAGTTAGGCTCTTAACACTCTTCACATTTTAAAGTAACTGATTTTTGAAGAAAAATCTCTTAATTGGTTATAGTACAGGCAATAAAGTTATTTAGACATATACAGTGGAATTTTTTATTTTGAAGAATAATGTACTGGAAGTAACTACATTTCTTATTTCTAGTTGCTGTTTGTCTTTGTTTAATTCAGCTTCTGGAAAAATAATAAAGATAAAATGAGACACTTGATAATGGAGAGTTGGAGGACCTTATATGTATTTGGGAAGATTTTGGCTCTTGACATTTTTTGCTAGTCATTGTTCATTGTAAGAATGGACTTTTTCTTCAGTTAGTTACTTCATTATAGAGAAATGATCTTCAGAAACCAAATGATTTTTATATATTTGAAAGAAACTTTAGAGAGAGAAAATGTAGAAAGACTAAAGTACCCTAAATGTTTTCTTTTGGAGTGAGATAAGCCAAGAAACCTAGATTCTGTATGCCCATTCTTTTATTCCCTTATTTCACTTCTCCCACCCTCAGCCTGTATTTCAGTTCTTGCCTTTCATAAGTACACATATGACAATAAATGAGTCAGCCCAGCAGCATGGTGTTTTACAGGTAATACTTAGAATGATCCAACCTCACTCCACTCCTCCGCCACTTTCAGGAAGAGTGGAATAACTAAAAGGACATTTTCTGCTAATATTTGATTTTTATCATGATTTAAGTAGTTAGGTTCGTATACTTTGTTCACATTAGTTTCCCATTCTATAGTAGGGCTTCATTTTATCTGCATTCTTTTTAGTTTGTTCTTTTTTTTTTTTTTTTTTTTTTTGTGTTTTTTTTTTTTTTTTTTTTTTTTTTTTTTTTTTTTTTTTTTTTTTTTTTTTTTGAGGCTAGGTCTCACTTTGTTGCCCCAGGAACTGCAGACTCACATTACCCAGGGTACCACGGACTCATGCAATCCCCAGCCTCAGCCCCCCAGGTAGCTGGGATTACAGGTCCGCACCACCATGCCCAGCTATTTTTTGAGACTAGGTCTTGCTGTGTTGCCCTGGGCGGGTCTTGAACCCTCAGACTCAAGTGATTCCTAGTCTCGGCCTCCCTTCCTAGGCTGGGATTAAAGGCACACGCCCCGTGCCTGGCCCTCCTTTTAGATTTTTTAATTCATAAAGTTTTCACTCTTATTTTCCTAGGTTTCATTTTTGCTCTTCTCTGTAATAAAAGTTATTGTTGATATATGTGTTTATTTAATCTCCCTGAAATGTTTATTTCCAAATTTAAATGATTGTTGGATAACATTATAATTTTCTGTTAACCTCAAGATGTTTCTTAATGAAACTGGATCTAACAAGAAATTGATTTTTTAAAAAGTGCATCCAGACTTTCATTTAATTTTTTCCTTATGGATGTTTTAAGTACAAGTCAGTGTCAAATTTATTTTGTAGATGTTAAAGTAAGTTATTTTGTTAAAAATATGAGTTCAGCAATTTTGGAATCATTCCTATAACCTTATGTTTATCTGACTTAACATATTTTCCCATTGCCAGCTGTTAAAGTGGCATTTCCCTAAATATTCTTAATATTTATAGCTTATCCAGGTTTCTAGTTTTTAATTATTAAATGATATTATTTAATATTATTAAATTATATTTAATATTATTATTTTAATGCATATTCTTCCTCTCTGTTAGTAGTCTCTTGAATATGGTCATTATTACTATTTTTTGATTAGAGTGATTTTGAGTGTAAATTAGCTAATTCCTGAAATGTGTCTTATTAATGCCTCCTCATGTCTTAATGTACCATAAGTAAATCTTCTCAAATATTTGTACAGATTTCATATATTTAGGTTTTTGATTTTTTTTACAAGTTTGAGAGAAGGCTTATACTTTTACATTATAACTAAAACTTCAAATTGAAAAGATTATAGTAGTTTATAAAATGATTATCTTATTTGATGTCACTTAGGTAATACTTCCTTTTATATAATATATTTTTTCAAAGTGATTTGAATAATGAATGGCCCTAGTTTAGGACCTTAGTATAGATGATCTAACAATCTGTCTCACAGTATATTGAGAGATTAACCCAAATATTTGAAAATTATATATATCTTAATATATAAACATAAAGTGATTAAGTGAATGTATAGCAGTACAATTTTTACTGAGCATATGTCTGAAAGTCTGTCTTTATTGATCTTTTTGGGGGGCTTTCTAGAAAGATCAACTTTCCAAGTCATCACTTATTTCTACATTCCAGTGTATAGCTTAATGTTGAGGTGTTTAATATTTTTTTCACTTTCCTTTTTTTGAGGTTCTTAAAGCAGTAGTGTTGGTTCTTGTACCATTCATTGTTTTGTTTGTCCTCATTAGTTGATTGTTGTGTGTTAAACAGACATCCCTGGAGCTTATTCTCCACACTCTGTGAATCCACTCATTAATCACCAGTCACCTTTGGAGATGGGAAAATTACTTACCTGTATTTCTTTTTCTCAGAAAGCGTGCTCTGGAATGGATTCACAAATGAGCTACCCTCCTTCCCTCAAAGAGTAAGGTTTCTGCTTTACAGGATTTTTTCTTGGGTTATTTTTCCTCTCATCTTTTGAATTTGAAAGAACTGAGGGAAGGCACCTGAAGAAACTACTGACATACTCACTAGGGGAGTTCCAAAGCTTGTGCTTGCCCCTAGGGGCAGTGTCAATGGCTCTTAAAGCTAGAAAGCTCATACTTGGAGTTGAAACAGGGGCTCAAAGAATCCATTTTCCCAGTGTACCTTCTGAAAGGATAAGTTTCAGGTAAGTAATTTTCTCTTACTATGTGATATGCTTTATTCATACTTATAAATATACACAAGTCCCATTCTCCAGGTACATAGACAATTGTATTTGTTCCCAGTTTAAAGGCATAAGCTTTAATGAATGTTAGAAATGCTGTAGAACAAAATGTGCCTGCTTATGAGTTACTTATTTTAAACAATTCATAATTAAAGGTGACTTTATGATTAGCATACTGTGCTATTGTTGTCATTTAATATTAAATAAAATCTTAAGATTAGTTTTTTAATAGTAAGAAACATCTTTTGAACTGAAATCCCAAGTAGTGTTTAACTAAAATTACGTGTCCATCGGTAATACATATAGAGTAAGATGGCATTATTTACTTGAAATCAGATGCTTTCTTATGTGTATTAACCCATATAAATTGCTCAAGTAATTTTGAAATATTTGTGCAATTTAAAAAAATTTTTCATTAAATAGTTTGAACAATTACAAGATTTTTTTCAGTGTAGTATTATTACCTTCCCATTTTGATAGTTATATGTCAAGTGGATTTAGCTTCTTAGCTGATAGATACTTTAGAGCTCATCAAATATTTCCTCATGGTTCTTCTGAATTTGTGGCACTGCTAAAAGTAGCCCAAAAGGCAGCAAAATATTAAATAGTTAAGTTAATTTTCTGTTATTTTGTTATGATTAAATCACATGTTGATGATATCATATTTAAAAGTATATTAAGCATTCTGTATAGTTCTTATTTTAGAAGTAGTTTTAAAGTGACAGTCACATTCAGAATTATCCACTCGAACAGGAAACATTTTAAAATAGTTACATTTTCACTTGTGATTAAGGCAGGTTTAAGCATCTCAACCATTTGAAACAACAGAACTTGCAAATAGTCAGGAAAGACTTGAGTGGCAGATGGCTATCACAAAGTTCATACATTTTGGTTTGTATCTGATAGTAACAGTCTTCAGTTAAGACAATTATGTCCCTGTCACAGAGATTATTGACACCTAACACTTATGTCTACCCCCAGAAGCAACAAAAAGAGAATGCATTAGTATAAATATGAAGTCATTCAGCTTCAAAGAATATTCATCTTGATTTCTTCTATGGATATTACTCTTACTACGTTGACAGTGAGTCAGAATTTTCTTGTGTAAGGTTATTCATTTAATTGTTCATTTTAAAAAAGATTTTGAGCAGCTTTGTTAAAAAAAATCCTTAGAAATAAAAGTAGAAATTTAATACCAGTAAATTGAATCAAGTTATTGTGACAGACTTTATATCTCCCTGAGCTTTGTGACAGCCGTCTGACAGATAGGGAAAACAGGATGAGTTATTTATATAGTTCTCATTATATGGTAGGGGGAAACATGCATTTTTTTAAAAACAAAACAAAGCTATATTTACTTTAAATTTTGAAGGAAAGGTCTGATGAAGGATTTAGTATAAGGGCATTGAATGGTGAATTATCACCTTTAAGTTACCTTTGAGAACTGTTTTAGTGAGAAGAATGTAGTGTATTATTTACAGGAACATACAATAATCTTAAATATTTATAAAGGAAATTCCTTATATTCTGAAAAGAGCAAATTGTCTTAGAATCCCATTGTTTGATTCTAGGATCTCATGAATTATAAGATGAAATATTGATGTAATAATGTCTTTTGGAAGATAATAGGAACTGCTATATTGAGTATTTGTACATATTAATGTATGTTAAAAATTAAAACGAGAAAGTTGGAGGAAATTGTACATTGTAGAAAGGTGACTGTCAACATAGTATCAGCAAGTAGGTGAAGTGTGATGTGTGATTTTTCTAAGTGCCCATTTTTATGTGTTTGTAATACTTGTTATATTTTTTAATGAGTTAAATAGAAAACTTAAAAGTAATAATTATACAGCCCATCTCCTCAGGTGTGAAGATAATTGAGTATGTGAAGTTTGCAGTAAAAATGAAACACAAGACATATATTGTGTGCGTACATGATTGGTAATAGCCTAATACTGTTAGAAATGTATTTTGGTGACTCTTTAGAAATAAGGAAAA
Source organism: Uropsilus gracilis (assembly GCA_004024945.1). NCBI lineage: Eukaryota > Metazoa > Chordata > Mammalia > Eulipotyphla > Talpidae > Uropsilus > Uropsilus gracilis. The sequence goes on along the minus strand of PVHY01011367.1, from coordinate 1,905 downwards.
GAAAAAATGCAATGAGTTTTGGAAATAAAGTTATTGTTGAAAGAAAGGGTTGTTAGATACATTTGAAGTACAGCATAAACAGTTGAATGACTATCCATAGTTAATTATAAATATTTTCAGGTCTTGATTTTTCGTATGATGATGGTAGGAAGGAAGCAAAATTAAAACCTTTGCTTTTTGTTTTCATTTTAAATTTCTTCCATTTTACTTTCTCTGTTCTTTGGAGAAGAGCTAAATATTAAATGTTCTGTTTGTACCCTTATTTCTTATTGGGGTAGGACAATTATATGAATCCTTTTGTGCGTCCCATTACATAAGGCACTTCATTAGTCATTTTCTAGGTAAAAAGTTTTGCAGATAATTTTTATTAAGTTCATTTAAAAAAAAATCACACAAGCTGTCTGTGTCTCTGACCTAAGTATTTGAAAAATCTTTGAATTTGTACAGCAAAAATCAAGCTTTTGTTGTTACACTGAGATAGTTTTCTTAAACCAAATTATATTCTTTGGTTAATTTCCTTTACAGACTGGTATGTTTAACAGTACTTCTAACATTTAAGCTGTTTTGTTTCCTTTGTCTTTTGTATTGCTCGTGAATTTAATGTTCTACAATTTGAAATACTTTTTAACCTCATAAACCACTGATGACATATCTTTTCTTTTATTACTTTCCCAAATATGCCTTTTATTTTTATGTACAAGGGCTCTTGGGAATGATTATCTCAGAGGCTTAAGCTGTGCTTTGCCTTCCATGAGAACAGAAATTATTTGGTAAGCTCTTGCTTTCTTTTTAGCTTCTAATTTTTCCCTATTTTATTTTGTACATGATATTTGTTTCAAGGTCAAAGGTTCCGTTACAGTTACTATGATGAATCCCAGGGGGAGATATATAGATCCATTGAACATCTAGATAAAATGGTAAGTCTTTCAGGTGTGGGTTTTAATGCTCTAAGGTTTTGTTTTTTTTTTTAAATTCAGATTAGTAATTTAAAATTTAATCTGTTGAATATACAATTGACTAATAGTTTATTTCCTACCTCTAAATGTGCAAAATAGTTTATAATCATATGAATACTGAGTATAAGAACAATACCTCTTCTGTTAGAAATTATTTTCACTTTAGTTAAGATTAATGAGACTATTTAAGATAGAGATTTAGACACATCTGGGGGAAGTGTCTTAGGTTAGGGACAGTAATGCTAATTGCTTCCTATTATGCAGATCAACCATAATAAATTCTTTGTTTTATGCTTTAATTCTATATTTGGCCATTTGGAGTTTCCTTTCCTTTTTTTTTTTTTTTTTTGAGACTAGGTCTCATTATTTTTGCCCATGGGACTGCAGGCTCACGTTGCCCAGGGTACCACAGACTCAAGCAGTCCCCAGCCTCAGCTTCCCAAGTAGCTGGGATTACAGGCGTGCACCACAGTCTTCCCTCACTTAATATGACTCCTGTTCTTGGAATTCTGTATATTAAAATCAAGCACAACTTCTTCATATTTGTATGTAAAATGAAATTAGAGTAGATAATTAAAAGCAGCTTTTTTTTCTATATAAACAGATGAAAGTGTTAGTGTTAGAGAACAGTTCTTTGTGTAGGGGACTGTTCTGTATTGCAAAACAGTGAGCATCCTTGCACCCTACCACTGAACCTTTTATCTAATCTAATTATTAGTATCTAAATACAAACCAAAAATGTGTCAGCAATTTCTTTTAATCTCCTGATGGTGAGCAGTTGTTTTGCTTCATAACCCTGCTTTATCTCTTCATTTGTTACTATGTGACTTACTATTTTTTGTTTGGTCATAACCTACCATTTCAAATGCTAAGTTTCATAAGATAGGGTCTTTTGTTCATTTTGGATCAGCTCATCAGTGGGTACTCAATTTTTTATATATATATATAT
>PVHY01011366.1:0-48292 GCA_004024945.1 Uropsilus gracilis | reverse complement strand
TATACCACATCTTTTTCATCCACTCATCTGTTCTGGGGCATTTGGGTTGTTTCCATGTTCTTGCAATTATAAATAGTGCTGCAATAAACATCCGAGCACAGGTATCCTTTTGTACCCACATTGAGGTCTCCTTTGGGTAGATTCCCAGAAGTGCGACTGCTGGGTCAAATGGTAATTCCATTTTCATGAGTTTGAGGGTTCTCCATACTGCTTTCCATAGTGGCTGGATGAGTTTACATTCCCACCAGCAGTGTAGGAGTGTTCCTTTCTCTCCACATCCACGCCAGCACTTGTTGTTGCCCTTCTTCCATTTTTCTGCATGAAATTAGGTCCACTTTAATATCCTCATAAGAGACATCCTTCAAGAAATGACAAAGAAAACACATACTACAGAGCCCCTGTACCACCATAAGACATTGGCATTCTCATCATGGATAGAGGCATCCAGAAGGCTACTTAGAATGGTTCTGAGGACAACACACATGAATTAGTGGGGTCTGGTCAACACCAGAGATAACAAGCAGAATGAACAATCATGATGACTGTGGTAACAACTGAGTTTTTCTTATTTTGAGACATTGAATAAGGCCTTCTTCTCTTGCATGTCCTTATATCCGTTGCCCTCCTGATGTGAAGCCTCATTGCCACAGAGGACAAATGATGGCATAGAGTTCCAAAAGCCAATATATTTGTCCCATCATTTTTATGATTTGCAATTTATTTGAAATTTCTGAGGATCTCTTTATAGCCAGTCTCCTCTCCATCCAAGCCCCAGGCAACTGCTGATCCATTTTATGTCCCTATAGTTTTGCCTTAGCAAGAATATCATGTCAGAAGAAGCCTAACGTATGTAACCTTTTGACTCTCTCTCTCTCTCTGCTCACTTACCATGTGCCTTTGAGATTCATTCATCTTATGTACATAAAGCAGTTTGTTCCTATGGATTTGATACCAAGTTCAGCATGTGATTCTGACACCAATTAAACAAACCTCCAAGCTATTCTGCAATACCAGCTTGGTGTCCTGCAATTCAACTCAATTCTAATATTATCTACTAGAGAGAGTGTCCAATCCCATAGGTTACAAGCTCAGGCCCACAAGGCTGCCCCCACTTCCTATGCAAATCACAAGTCTAGGCTGTTACTTGTGCTTCCATCCAAGTGGCTCTAAGTTGAAATTCTCTTGACCTCCTCCTTGGATTTGATAATTAGCTTGAGTGGCTTAAGAACTCAGAGAAACTTACTAGATTACTGGCTTGTTATAAAAAGATGCAACTCAAAAGTAACCAGATGGAATAGGTATGCAAAGCAAGGCATGTGGGAAAGTTCATAGTACTTCCATACTGTCTATGAGCGTGGCATTCTCCTGAAATCGCCATGTGTTCACCAACCTGCTAATTTCTGAATGCTATCCTTTTTGGGGTATTATGGAGGTTTCAATACATAGGCAGAGCTAATTAAAATACATAGACATGTTTGAACTCTATCTCCAGCTCCTTCCTGGATCCCCTCATTAGCCCAAAACTAGGTCCATGGTAAGGGTCCACCATGAACAAAAAAAAGACCCTGTTGCTGCTCAAGATTTAGACTTAGAATCTTCCTCCCAAGAGCCAGGGACAAAGACCTGTCAAACTCTTTATTCATATTTCACTAATGAGATCGGTCCAGGGGCTACACGTGTCCAGACCTACCGTGGGGTGGAGGTCATGGTTGCATGTTCCTGAGCACCATCCAGGGCTGGGATGGCCCTGAGGGAGGGGTCCCTGCCCAGGTAAGCACCACATGGGCAGGGGCAGGGTGGGGGGACTGCTCAAAAGAGGGGGGTCAGCCCCTCCTCAGATCCCAAGTCCTGCAGGGACACCAGCATGTGGGGAAGGGTTGGGGCTGATGGGTGGCAGCACCCTGCTCTGGTCCTACTCTCACTCCAGCCGGTCCTCTCCTAGAACAAGAAAAACACTAATGAACCAACTTTAGACAAAGAGAAGGCCACACAACAACAACAAAAGCCCTGAAACACCCATTTCCTGGGCAAGACCCATGAAGAACATGGAGGCAAACAACAGATAAAGTACTGAGTAACCAACCATACCAAGGGCTTATCAAAGAGCAACACCTATACTGTCTCTAGGGCCCAGAAGCCAAAATCAGGGGGCAGAGAAGCCTGCAGTGAGAACATGCTACCCTCCCTTACCACAGCGGGAGGAAGGCCACAGAATCTGGCAGAGCCCCAAGGCCTAGTTGCAAATGGCAAATGGAGAAAGGAGACAATCAGGTCTAAGGATCTACTAATGTCTCTCTCCCCAAGGAACTTGACTACTGACAAGGACTAGGAGACTGACTCCCTAAGTGAGAGTCCAGCAAAATGGCAAAGAAGCCGCAAAATGGAACTAAAACCAAAATGGAGGAACCAACCAACAAGAAGAATCAAACACTGATTGGCTCCAAAGGCAGTTGGACAGAAAGTACGTCACAAAGTCAAGAATGGAATGGAGGTGCGCGCCTTTAATCCCAGTCTAAGAGGGAGGCCGAGACTAAGAATCACTTGGGTTTGTGGGTTCGGGACCTGCCTGGGGCAACATAGCATGACCTAGTCTCAAAAAATAGCTGGGCATGGAAGTCAAGAATGGAAAGCTAAGCAACACGATCTATTGGGCCCCAGGAATCCAGGTCCTTGCCCAGGAAAAGGACAATGCTTCAGGAAAGGAAGAAACCAATAGGCTAAAACGCGATCGAAGAAATAGTAGCAGGAGTTGGAGTGACCCGAGTGGGGGGAGGGTGTGGGGAAGTGGGGGGGGGCATACCCAAGAGGATCAACAATTAAGTAAATAAATAAATAAATAAATAAAATTTTAAAAATACATATACAACTAACTGATTTGTTATGGGATTTAAATACAGTGGTACTTAGTTGGCACTAAATAAATGATAATTACTGATTATTGATACATGGTAGCTTATATTATAAATGACTAAGAGAAGATGTTTGCATAACACTGTACAGTACTGAATATAAAGGATACTTAATAAGGCATTTTGATGATGATAGGGTTACTTGGCAAAATCTTTTTACCAAGTTTGTTTGATCCATGTAGACTTGGTACCATGTTCTCTACAGAAATAAAAAACTGCTCGCAAATCTTCCAGTTGTGAGAGAGGATTAATGGAAAATGGTCAATTATTTTATCAATGTACACTAAGATATATTACAATCTCTAAAGTTTTAATTCACAGGACCCAAAGAGGGTTGAAGTATGTTTTTTTTGTTTTTGTTTTTGATTTTTTTGAGACTATGTCTTGCTTTTTTGCCCGTGGAACTGCAGGCTCACATTGCCCAGGGTACCATGAACTCAAGCAATCCCCAGCCTCAGCTTCCCAGTTAGCTGGAATTAGAGGCGTGCGCCACCATGCCCAGCTATTTTTCTGGAACTAGGTCTCGCTACGTGCCCCCGGCAGGACTCAAACTGCGATCCCTGGTTCCCGCCATGGCTTCCTAGGCAGTCACTTACAGGTATGCGCCACCATGCCTGACTGAAGTATGTTTTTCTTACCAATGGCATTTGTAACTCTGAAGATTCCTCAAAAACTGTTGCCTCATTTGTTTACAAAAATTCAGAGCATATTGTATTTTTTTTTTTCTTTTTGAGACTAGGTCTCGCTATTTTTGCCCGTGGAACCGCAGGCTCTCGTTGCCCGGGGTACCACAGACTCAAGCAATCCCCAGCCTCAGCTTCCTAGGTAGCTAGGATTACAGGTGCATGCCACCACGTCCAGCTATTTTTTTGGAACTAGGTCTCGTTATGGGCCCCAGGCGGGACTTGAACCACGATCCCCAGCCCCAGCCACTTCATAGGCTGAAGCTTACAGGCACGAGCCACCATGCCCGGCCTTCACTGAGCATATTGTAATTTTAGTGAACTTAAAAAATGCCAGGCTCCATTCATTCATGCATTCATTCATTCATTATTTATTTATTTATGCATGGGGACATTGTAGCCTAAAAATGGGATGGGAAGACAAGACCAAAACTGAATGTGTAATACATAGCCTTGTAATGAGTAGAACAGCAGTGTCCAAAGTGTCCTGGCATAAGTTGGCCATCAGTGAGGACAGTTGACTAGTAAGTTGGTCCAAGAACTGAACAAGGCAGAGTAGGTGGTTCCTGTATCCACTGTGAAGGCGTTCTTTTCATCTGCCACTGCCAGGCTCATCCAAGGCAAACATGGGAGCCTGTCTTACATCTGGGCCCCTTCAGAAAAAGACATCCTCTCCGCCAACACCGGTTTCTTCAAAGCTAATGACAATAGTCAGAGGAAATTGATGGCCATCTTGCTTTCCCATATGGTCTGTGGTTTGAACTGGCCCCCCACCCCTCTGGAGAGTGTAACAGTGTCTCTTCCCATACCACTGCTATGGTACAGAGGGCACAGCCTTGGAGGCATCTTCTCTGGACACTAATGGCTGAAGTGTCCTAGTTGCTGGCAGTGGAGTTATTGGTATTTGGTATTGGGGCTTATAGGTCCCTTTGAGAAAGAATCAGTAGATGTTCCCATCATCAACACATGGCAAGTTTATTGAGGAAAGGGAAAAGGGAAAGATAGATGCTTGTCTAGACACAGGTAACAGTCTTACAGGACTGCCAGGCTGATCTCTTAATTAAGGAAGCCTATGATGACATAGCTAGAATTCCCCCCTCCCCCATGCTCGATATTTGGATATGTTTCTTTCCTTTTCAATTTATTTTTCTCCACGACCATTTCTGACATCATTGGGGCCATTTCTCTCTGCCCTTCCCTCTTAATCTCAAAAACCTGACTTTATTAGTGTCCACCAGTTTTTATAAATATTTTGCTTTGCTAAATTGTCCACTACATAAATATCCAATATTTATCTTTGTCATCTTGACATTGCTTTACAGTATCTAATTGCTTTAAACTCCTTTCACTCTGCTGGCTGAATAGTATTCCCTTGTGTGGAATCTTGGATAGTCTTGATCCCATCCTCTATCAGTGGGCACTTAGGTTTCCATATCATAGCTATTATAAATAACACTATTATGAACATTATAGAACATAATATTTTGAGTTGATAGCTCCAAGTTCTTGAGATAAGCTACCCAAGAGTGGAACTGCTAAGTTATATGGTATTTCAATTTTCAGGTTTTTAGGGTGAATTTAGATAACTTAACAAAAGTTATGTTATGTTATTTAGATAACATAACAAAATGGCTGCACCAATTTAAATTCCCACAAATTGTTAGGATTTTTAATGTTAGCTACATCACTAGTGATAGCTAATGATATGAAGACTATTATCTTCAAAATAATACTATACAGCAAGATGCTGTGATTTCACTTGAGTTGTTCCAATATAGAACAAAAACAAGTAGAAGTACTCCAAGATACTATATATGGGTGATTGTGTTAGGATGTGAAATTAAAAATCATTTAATAGCTTTTCCTGAGTTCCTGACTTGAGGAAAGGCCTAATTTAAAGAGAAGCTGGGATATCAGGAAAGAATAAAGTCATTCCAGGACTGCTGGGTGGAGTCAATGAATACAGATATGTCCACAGATGGGTGGGCCCACAGGCAGGAGCCAGCCAGGAAAATTCCTATAAGAGACTGAGAAATAAAAAGTCCTAGAGTCTGGGTTCTGTGTACCATTATGATGCTCACCACACAAAGGGAAAATAAACAAGGAGAAGAATGGAAAAGCGTAAGAGAATGTCAATAAGTGATTTGTTGGGACAGAGAGAGGACAAGTTTGAATCAAGGACTGGTCTGCTTCAGACAGAAGTCATTTTCATTTCACTTAATTCATTTTCTAGAGGCGCTGACTCTTAACATTTATTTTTTGCTCCTAATCTTTTATATGTACATTTCATTGCTTTTCACACTCTCCTGGAAAATTAGCATCAGTTACGTTTTGTTAAATGAGCTAGCTTCAGTGAGCTCTATTAAGATAGCCTCATAAATCAGTTTCACTATTCCTTAATCATTTATCCTGCTCTTTCCTGGACTCTCTTCCACTTATCTCATTCTGGCACAGTGTTTTCCATGGCTGAACACAATGTCCCTGATCAATGTACCAACTGTTATTTGCTCTTATCTTCCCTGAGTCCTTCCTCTTTTACCTCCTTTCCAAGGTCCTTGCTTTGGTGGAAGACATTTTTGACATAATTTTCTTCCTCACTATGGCCCCAGATAAGACCCCTGGAACAAATTTTATCTAGATACTTCTCCTGGTTGCCTTTGCTTTTGCATATATACTTGGCAATTGTACTCAGGCAAGAGGAACATAGTGTATTCTTGGAACAAGAAATCCCCAAAGAAAGTGTCTTGAAATCTGGGTTTCCAGAGGACCCTGGGCATAGAGGCTAACGGTGACCAAACTATCAGGGATCTCTCGAGGCTAAACTTAAACAAAACCATGAAGATGATAGAATTTATTTTTAAACTCACCACTCTCCTTTCAGCCCTCAGAATCCCCTTCCAAATTCTCAATGCTCACACTCCCTGGACATTTTGGTCTCCCGTCCCAGGCCTGCTCAATTGGGACAACCAGCAAGATCCTGGATCTAATTAAAATTTACATGACTAGCTTTCAACCTTAAAGCAGCAAATGTCCCACTAACAAAGATATAGTGGTGGCAAACCATGGAGATATGATTAAGGTTATTAGCCACTTGGGGAGATTTCACTACATAGTCACCACCAGAATGGCAAATTAAACCGCCATTAAATCTTTTGATTTTTTTTAAATAATTTTTTAAGTTAGGTTTTTTTTTTTTTTAATTTAAAAAGATTGACCATATCAAGTTCTGGCAAGGATGGAAAGCAATTGAAAGTCAAATGAAATGCTTGGCACCTCCTGCTTTCTCCACTCCTTGAACTTGGTTTGTGACTTGCTTTGACCAAGAGAATGGGACAAAAGTAACATCATGCAAGTTCCATACCTAGGTCTGCGAGATCTTGCAACTCCAATCTCCCTCCAGGCATGGTCTTGCAGTCAGGGAAGACTGCCCTAGACTGCTGAATTCAGCAGCTGGAGAGGGAGAAGAGAGGAGGTACCTACTGACTTTGATGTCCCAGTCCTGGAAGCGAGGTTATCTTAGATCACCTCCTCCAATCAACCCACCAGACCATGACAAGCTCACGAGCCACTCTGAGCAAGCCTGGCTGAGCTGTCCATGTAAACCCAGTCCCAACTGTGGGATCACAAGCAAACACATAGTGGCTGTAGTAAGTGCTTCACTCTGGGGTGGCTTGACATCTGTGACAGATAACCATCATGCTAGCCTGAGAGTCTGCTGCCTGTGAAATCTTAGGCAATCCCCAGGAAGCTCTTTAGAACAGATTTCTAGTATTTTCACTGCTTTGTGTCATAATACTGGGCAAATCACTTACCATCTGCCTCTCAATTAGTTTGCCCTTCAAAAAGGAAATCATCATATATTTCAGAAGGTGAGTTGAGAAAAATTATCCTTGTAAGATATTTCTATACATAGCTGTGAGGGAGTGAAAAGTTTAAGTACATATTTAGAAAGTGGGTCTATTTTGATAACTTTGGCTAATAGGTTTTCTCTGTTGAGGTTGTCCTTAAATAGACTGATCAGCACCCTGTTCTGGTTTTACTAGGAGTTTTCACATGACTGCTCACTGATTCTTTCCTCCAGTATCATCCTGTTCCCCACTTCTACCAACAACTCTATACGATTGTTTCAAGGCCTAAATGAGAAATACACTCATTGGCTTAGAACAATACCTGAAAGAGTGAAAGGTCCATGGATGTTGCTACGTGTTTTCATAGGGGTAAGTGGGATGGCATGGGGGTGAATTGAATGTCCTTTTCCCCAACGTCCTTTTCTTTGGCAGCCATGGCAGAATCTTCGATTTCTACCCTCAGTCCCCACAAGGCACGTGGAGTGGAGAGGTGCTTTGTCATGACCCCTGCCAAGAGTGCATGCCATTGGTTGTGGTAGAGTTTTCAGAGGGATGCTGACACTACATCTCTGGCCACCTGTCCTGAAGAACCAGCAACTCAGGGCAGTTTGTGAGTGTTCTCCAGCCCTGGGGGCTCTCTTTGTTCCAGAGCTTCAATCAAGGGGAGCATCAAGAACCACTGCAGGACTCAGGACTATCACCAAAGGCAGCCCCAGGCAGGAAAGCAGCTCAGTGTCCCAGTGCAAAACTGCACACAGTCTGATGTGTGCTTTGTGTGTCTTAGCTGGAGAGAAGGGACTCATCCCAGTCCCCTTGACATCCCCCTTCCCATGCTGCTTCCCAGTATGGGTCTGGACTGGTGCATCAGTACTGCTGGGCACTGGCTGAGATGCAAGGTTTCAAGGTCATCCTAGACCTGCATAGTCAGAGAGGCCAGGTGGGGCCCAGCAACAGCTTCTTGATTTAAGAAACGCACAGGTGATCCTGGTAATTATGAAACTGCTGGAGGACTAGTGGTCCATGGTTTCCCTGCCCAATGTACCCACTCAACCTCTGCATGACTTAATATGATAGGGAACGCACTGAGCCATCTCTTCAAAGATCTCATCCAAATGAAATTCCTGGGTATTTTTCCCTCGTTGTTTCTAATTTTATCATGTAAATGAGTCACTCTGAGGAGTTAAAAACAGCGATACCAACTGAATACTAGTAACTCAGTTTATACGGTATTTAGTTAAGAGTTGGATGTGCAGGCCGGGCATGGTGGCTTGTGCCTGTAAGTTTCAGCCTATGAAGCGGCCGGGGCTAGGGATCGCGGTTTGAGTCCCGCCTGGGGCCCATAGTGAGACCTAGTTCCAAAAAAAATAGCTGGGCGTGGTGGTGCGCGCCTGTAATCCCAGCTACCTGGGAAGCTGAGGCTGGGGATTGCTTGAGTCCGTGGTACCCCGGGCAATGAGAGCCTGCGGTTCCACGGGCAAAAATAGCAAGACCTAGTCTCAAAAAAAAAAAAAAAAAAAGAGTTGGATGTGCATTAAATTGTGCTATTGGGTTCTGTACCCCTACTGATATCATGTCTGTATTATTTATTCTCTTACATAGCAGCAAAGCAAATAATTTACAGTTTCTGTTTCCAGAGTCCTTGTCATTATTTATTGCCCAATGAAACATTTTTGTATAGAGGTTAAAGAAATTCTTAAAGGTTAAAGAAAGTGAATTTAAATTTTTTTTATTTTTTAATTTATGCATTTTTTATTGACTGCACATCTATGTATCTCTCTATATGTACATACATATATATATATAAATTACATCACTGTCTACCCTGGGGTACTCCCATCACTGGTGAGCCATCTTAATCTTTTGTGCCCTTCCTATGCTTCAATCTGTTGGCAGTTTTAAATTTTTCTTGTCCATTTGCTTGCTTGTTTTTCCTATATCCCTCATGTAAGTGAGACCATCCATATTTCTCTTTTTCATTCTGGCTTATTTCCTCTAACATGATTCCTTCTAGCTCCATTCATGTTATTGCAAATGACGTAAGTTTGTCTTCTTTGATTGATGCATAATATTCCATTGTGTAGATATACCACATCTTTTTCCACCATTTGTCTGTCTTGGGGCATTTGTGTTGTTTCCATATGTTGGCAATTGTAAATAATGCTGCAATAAACTGTGTACAGGTATCCTTTTTAATTACTGTTTTTGTATCCTTTGGGTATATTCCCAGTAGTGGGATTGCTATGTCAAATGATAGTTCCACTTTCAGTTGTTTGAGGGTCCTCCACACAACCTTCCATAGTGGCTGAACCAGTTTGCATTCCCATCAGCAGTGTATGAGTGTTCTCCACATGCCCACCAACACTTGTTGCCTGTTGTTTTTACATGGGCCATTCTTACTGGGGTAAGATGGTATCTCAGTGTGGTTTTTTTTTTTTTTTTGAGACTAGGTCTCACTATTTTTGCCCATGAAACCACAGGCTCATGTTGCCCGGGGTACCACAGACTCAAGCAATCCCCAGCCTCAGCTTCCCAGGTAGCTGAGATTACAGGCGTGCACCACCACGCCCAGCTATTTTTTGGGGGGACTAGGTCTCACTACTTGCCTCCAGCAGGAATCGAATTGCGATCCCTAGCCCCATCCGTGGCTTCCCAGACTACCACCTACAGACATGTGCCACCATGCCCGGCTTTCAGTGTGGTTTTGATTTACATTTCCCTGATTATTAGTGATGTGGAGCATTTTTCATATGACTATTGGCCATTTGTATTTCCTTTTTGGAGAAGTGTTTTTTCAGTTCTTCCCATTTTTTAACTGGGCTTTTTGCTTTGTTTTTGTTAAGTTGTGTGAGTTCTTTGTATATATTTGTTATCAGATCCTTATCACTTGTATGGAGGGCAAAAAATTTTTCCCAATCAGTTGGGTTTCTTTTTGTTTTGTCTATTGTCTTTTGCTACACAGAGCTTTTTAGTTTGAAGTAGTGCCAGCTCTTTATGTTTTCCTTCATTTTTTTGCCAGCTGTAAATATGTCCAGGATGGATTTGTGAAGTGTAATTCATTGAGGGTTTTGCCCAAGTTTTCCTCTATGTATCTTATGGTTTTCGGTCTTACATTCAAGTATTTTATCCATTTTGAGTTGGTTTTGTACAAGGTATGAGGGAGCTGTCTAGGTTTATGTTTTTGCATGTCATGGTTGTTTTCCTAGCACCATTTATTGAAGAGGCTGTCCTTGTTCCAGTGTATGTTTTTTGCCCCTCTGTCAAAGACTAGTTGACCATATATGTGTGGTTTTATTTCTGGGCACTCAGTTCTGATCCTCTGGTCTGATTGTCTGTTTTTGTACCAGCATCATGCTGTTTTAATTATTATGGCATTGTAGTATAATTTGAATTCCGGGATTGTAATAACTCCATTCTCACTTTTTTTGTTCAGGAGGATTTTTGATATTCAAAGTATTTTATTATTCCAGATGAATTTCAGTAACTTTTATCCTATCTCTTTAAAAAATGTTTTTGGAATTTTTATTGGGATTGCATTGAATTTTTAGATTGCTTTCAGCAAAATAGCCATTTTGATAATGTTGATTCTTCCAACTCATGAGCAGGGAATATCTTTCCATTTTTTATGTCTTCTTGTATTTTAAAGAAAATGAATTGTAATATGAAAGGAAGCATGATATGGTGGTGAGAACTCTGATCTAGTGAACCTGAGGTTTGGTTCCTAGATCTGCAGTTGGCTACTGAGTATTATTATTTAGTAATTCAGTTTGCTATTTACTTTCTCTGTACCTTAGTTTTCTTGTTTATAAAATGAAGGGGCATCACCATTTGGGATTCAAAGAGTGTTATTTTGGGAGACAACCTTTATAAGATAAGGAATGCATTTTCCTGAGGATCTGTATTGACTAGAAAGAACACATAATGCCCATTGAGAAAATGTATGACAAAACCACAGGCCTGTTTCTTTAAGTTCTACTTGTATTTGGCTTTGAAATCTGCATCCTGATTCTTTTAAGTTTGGAAATGAGTAGTAGGTGGCTTGGCAGAAGAGGGAACAGGTGTGGAAGGAGCTCACAGGGTCTTTGGAGAAATGGCAGACTGACTTTCCTGAAATAAATTTTAGTCTTCAGTCAAATGACTTGTGTATATTTCCATAAATGAAATCCCTGATGGTAAATATAGATTCACTTTTGGGTCTTAAAAATAGGATCCAGGCTTGGGTTGCAGGTTTGGGGAGGGGACACCAGGCTACTTTCTCCTATCATTTCCTTCTCTTTTTTTCATCGATCCTTGAGCTTTTTATCTGAAAAGATGAGAAGAGATGTGCCAGAATTCTTCAGTTACAGAACTCTGCCCAGCAAATCATTCAAAAATGATTTATTTTCTGAGTGATAGATAGATACTGGAGTAGCTCCAGCAACTAAGTGAATAGCAGGGTCCTGGGAAGGGGTTGCCCTGAACCTGAGAGTTCTTTGTTGTCCTGCTATGATATGACCCTCTGTATTTGGGTATAGACCAAAAATTCAGAGTTCCAGAGAGAGATTCTGATTTCTCAGCTGAAGTCCTATGTCTACTCTGTGGATGGAAGGAGTACTCCGGTGAACAGCTTTGTCAGAATGGAATGGGGTAGTCCAAACTCCCAAAAGTTATGTCAGTGTGTGTGGGGGGGAGGGCAGGTAAGAGCGGAATCTAGTGAGTGCTACCAGAAGGGGGAGAGTATTGATGGGCAAATATGGGTCATAGTGTTTAAGTCTCCAGAAGTTCTCAGGAACAACTGCAGGTGACAGCACATCAGGTGCCACCAAAATGCCCCCAGGGTAATTTCAGGAGATTTCAGAGCTGGCTGACCTGAGGCTGACACCCAGTGGCTGGCTTGTATCATGGAGGGTGTAGTCAATTTTCTTCCTTCTAAACAAGTTTATGTCAGTTGGCATTAGATAATATTGACTGACTGAATTAACAAATGAGTGAATAGATGGATGAATGATTGATACAGCCCTTTCATGGGCTAACTGAGGCCTTCTGTCCTCTGTTAGCCTAACCTTAAATAGTTTAGAACTGTTTAGTGTGAGTCTTTTAGTTGCAATTGAATGAAGTCCATCAGAAATATCTTCAGCCAAAGCTGGGCATGGTAGTGCATGCCTTTAAATGCAAGCCTATGGAGTGTGGCTGGGACTGGGAATCGCTTGAGTCTGTGGTTAATGACCTGCCTGGGCAACATAGCAAGACCTAGTCCCAAAAAAAGCTGGTGGCACACGCCTGTCATCCCAGCTATCTGGGAAACTGAGGCCAGGGATTGCTTGAGTCTGTGGTATCCCAGGCAATGAGTCTGTGGTTCCCCAGGCAAAAATAGTGAGACCTAGTCTTAAAAAAAAAAGAAAAAGAAAAGAAAAATCTTTAGCCAAGCCAGGTGTGATGGCACACACCTGTAATCCCAGCTACCTGGGAGGCTGAGGCTAGGGATTACTTGAATCCACGGGTTTGGGACTACCCTGGGTAACATAGTGAAACCTAGTCTCATATATATATATATATATATATATATATATATATATATATATATATATATATCTTATATATATATATCTTTATATATATATCATATATATATATATCTTTAGCCAAAGATGGCCTTTGCTAGGAGGCCCAGAATCAAGGTCTGAACCAAGACCTGAAAGCCTCTCCTCCCTGAGCCTCTGCTGCAGTTTTCCATTCAAAAGCAGCAGGATCCTTGATTTTTAGTCCACTGTGAGAACATAGCTGTCTCTGTCTCTAGGCTTGTGCCTCCTCTATTGGAGAACCCAGTGTGGCTGAGACTGGGCTGCCTTTACCCCTGTCCCAAAACATAATCCAGCTTGGCTCAGGGCTCCATTCTGGCTCAAATGTCCAAGACAGCCAGAATGGTGCTTCGGGAGGGAGAGCCTCTGTTAGCATGTGAATTTGGCTAATGAAGCAATCCTTGGGAAAACAAGGGCAATTTTAACAGACAAAGCTGGTGTCTCCCACGGAAGTCAAATAACATAATATTAAACTGCATTTGCGGAGCATTTTATGAATACTTGATATTATGACCTCATTTGGTTCTTAGCACAACCTATGAGGTAGGCAACACAGATATTAATAATTTTTCTTCTATGTCTACTTTATTTCTCTCTGCCACGAGCCTTTTTAAAAATTCCAGCATCTCCTTTTTGATGTTACATTTATTGAGGGCAGCAGTCAGTCCTATTTATATTAACATCTATATTTTACCTCTGGGCTCTGTACCTGGTGGCATCTAGTACCTATTTAAGGAATTGAATTCTTACTTTACAGATGAGAAAAAACTGGGGTCCAGAATGCAGAATGTCTTGCTCCAGAACTCACAACTGGAGGGAACAGAACAGAATCCCAATTCAGTTCTCATTCCTTTATGCACCCAGTAAGTGATTCTTAAAACTTACAGACAAGCTCTCAAGAGCCCCCATTAATAGTGACCTACACTAAGTTCTAGGGACATCAACTTGCTGAAGTTTATGGTCTTCCTAATGGTGAGAAGTTAGATCTTCTAGTTCTGTTGCTCTCCAAGTGACAGAACAATTCACTTCACTTCTTTGTGCCCACCCCAGGACTGTATGGGGCTTAGAAAAGTGTCAGAGGAAGCCGTTTAAAGATGGTAGATCATTATGTAAGGATTTGTTATCTCTCTCCATTCAAAGTAGGATGAACAGGAATTGTGTCAGGGAAAGAAAAAGGCCAAGTCCTTTCCCTTGAAGACTGGATGGTGAAGGCAGGGGAGTGAAACAGTGAGGGTGCAGTAGAGTGAGGGCTCCAAGAGGAGTCAGTTAGAGAAGCTACCCTTGTTTTCTAGGCTAGATAGACAAGAGTTCCCAGAGTGGGGAGCTTTGGAATTAGGTTTGAAATGGCAGGTGAGACTTCACTAGACAGAGGATGCTCTGTTTGCAGGAAGTAGTGCAGTTGTGATGAGTGGTAATGAACAGATGGAATTACAAAGAGCCCCGGGAGGATGTTACATTGTCAGAGTCTTCGTATTATACTTTGTTAGCTCCACTTGGCAGTCTGACATTTGCGAACTAACTGAGAAGTCTCTTTGAAATCACAAACTTAAAATCCCTTTCCCCTGTTTGCAGGTAGCATCCGGTCCTCTGTTCAGCTGTTTCTTGGGTGTGTTAGCACACAACCAAGGGGCATCTAAGGATCCCCAAAACTATTTAAAGGGTGCACAACCTGAAACTAATTCAAATGTCTACTTGCACAAAAGCAAAGTGGTAGACTCAGTGTAAAAGATTTTAAAACGAATTAGCGTGCATAGAGAGATATGAGAAAAAAGAATATTGTGAATACAACTCTAAAGATTACCCATACTCTCGTGGGCAAATGCCAACTAAAACAGCCTTGGCCTGGAGCAGGGCCACTGAATCCTGAAAGCTTGCCACAAATTCAAGGCGCCACCCGCTGGAGAACCACAAGAAAGCAGTGAGGTCATAGAGAAGGGAAGACTCAGAATTCAAACTGCAGCAAATGAAGTCAAGATAATGGTTCCTATTGCCCTCCAATGTCCAACGGCTAGGCACAACCTCACCGCTGTCTCTCAACCATGTGTCTCTTCCAAATACTCTGCATGTCTCTTTTTCTTGTGTCTTCTCTAAGTCTCTTTCTTTCTTTCTTTCTTTCTTTCTTTCTTTCTTTCTTTCTTTCTTTCTTTCTTTCTTTCTTTCTTTCTTTCTTTCTTCCTTCCTTCCTTCCTTCCTTCCTTCCTTCCTTCCTTCCTTCCTTCCTTCCTTCCTTTCTTTCTTTCTTTCTTTCTTTCTTTTTTGAGACTAGGTCTCACTATTTTTGCCCGTGGAACCGCAGGCTCACGTTGCCCGGGGTACCACAGACTCAAGCAATCCCCAACCTCAGCTTCCCAGGCAGCTGGGATTACAGGCGTGCACCACCACGCCCAGCTATTTTTTTGGAACTAGGTCTCGCTACGGGTCCCAGGTGGGACTCGAACCATGATCTCTTGCCCCGGCCGCTTCACAGGCTGAAGCTTACTGGCATGAGCCACTGTACTCGGCCTCTCCAACTCTCTTTCCCTGCAGAGCAAATTGCACTGTGGAAGCAAGTGTGGGCCCACCTGCCTTCTGTGTTCTCAGTTCTCAGTAGCTCCAGTTCTCAGTAGCTCCCCTGTCCAGGAAACCTGATGCATGGGACACTGGGATTTATGATCCAAGGGGCTGCGTATAAGTGGGTGTGGGGAAGATGGTGTCTGCTCAATACTCTGCTTCTGTAATAGGAGGCCTTTAAAAAGGATCTGACACAGCCCTCTGCACCACGCTGGGCATGAAGTGACACCCAACTCCAGAGATAAGACATTGCAGGTGTCAGATTCTTCACTTGGTAGTCAGGGACTGAGAACCCAGAAGTGTCTCTCTTTGAGTTCTTACTCTGAAGCTTCATTTTCTCAGTCCCTTTCAAGTTTCAAATACCCATTTCAGGTAGGACTTGAGGCATTTAGTCACACTTCAGGTTTCAAGTCCTTTCTTGGTAACAGTCTATAAAAAGAAGAGACAGGAAGGCCAGGCATGGTGGCTCGTGCCTGTAAGCTTCAGCCTATGAAGCAGCCGGGGCTAGGGATCGCGGTTCGAGTTCCGCCTGGGGCCGGTAGCGAGACCTAGTTCCAAAAAAATAGCTGGGCGTGGTGGCGCGTGCCTGTAATCCCAACTACCTGGGAAGCTGAGGCTGGGGATTGCTTGAGTCTGTGGTACCCCGGGCAACGTGAGCCTCCAGTTCCAAGAGCAAAAATAGCGAGATCTAGTCTCCAAAAATAAAAAAATAAATAGAAGAGACAGGGAGGAAGCAAACAGAATGTGGGGGAGGGACCAAGGCTTCACTGACAAGGGGATAAATTTTCTCAACTGTGGATTCAGCATGTGTACCCAGGGGAAAGACTACTTATCTGAACCACAGACCCTGAGAATTCTAAATGTCAATATCAATTTACATAGCTGTACAGTAAATGCATTATCAGGGCTTTTCATACCCTTCCACCATTAGCCTCTATGACCAGCACCTGTAGTATTGCACCCTCCCCATGATTGTGCATGCTTGGACCAATGGGTATACACACACATAAGTGGGCACATCTAGGCCTAGAAATCAAGGATAAAAGGATGACATCACCCTGGGGGGAAGGGGAAATCTGATACTTAAGGGCTGTTTCCTTGCAGGCTGTTTGCCCCTCATCACTATTAAAAATTTTGTGAAGATGATGCCCAAGGCTCCAACACTTTTCTTTAGCTGCCAACACCAATGATGAACCTCCCCAGATTGGCATGGTTGCAAAACAATAGCCAATGATGGAAGGAAGCCGGATGTATGTTATGGGTAGGTAGTTATGTTTAAGGTTTTAACAGAATAAACTGCTATTTTTTCTCTTTCCTTTTCACCTTTCCTTTTCTCATTCCTTTTCACCTTACTAGTGACCTAGTGACCCAGCCCCAGAAGGGGGTCACAGCAGAGACAGGAGTGGATAAGGGGCTGGGCAGGGAGATGTGGGTGGAGAGGGAAACACGAGATGGCATCACAGACTCCACTGTAGTTCACTAGGGGCTCAGGTGACCCAGCATGCACATTTAGCGTTGTGGGGAAGAGGGGTCACCGATACAGTAATGGAGTGTCAGGAGACAAGTGGACTGATTGGGGGTTATTAATAGCCCCCAAGACATATATTTATAGTCAGTGGCTTAAATTAGGGTGAGAATAGTGACACTTAGCCAAATCCACACTCCACACTAGCAGCAACTCCTGAAAGGTGCCTCCGATGGGTCTGATGCAGCTGGTCCAGTTCAGCAAGAAGATGGCCTTGGGCCATAGCCACTGAATTTGTGGTGCTTGTTCCAGCTGAAGGGTGCAATTCTGCCCTTGGGGCTGGAGCAGCAGAGCAAGGGGTACATTTCTTTAAAGAGAAGAGAGGAGAAAGGAGGGAGGGAGAGGGGAGAGCACAAGGAAGCATGACTTGACAGAGATGTCTAGTTGGTTCTTTTTTTTTGAGACTAGGTCTCGCTATTTTTGCCCGCGGAACTGCAGGCTCACATTGCCCGGGGTACCACAGACTCAAGCAATCCCCAGCCTCAGCTTCCCAGGTAGCTGGGATTACAGGCGTGTGCCATCACGCCCAGCTATTTTTTTTGGAACCAGGTCTCACTATGTAGCCTCAGGCAAGTCTTGAACCATGATCCCCAGTACCAGCTGCACTCAATAGGCTGTCGCTTACAGTATGCGCCACCATGCCTGGCTGAGATATCTAGTTGTGCTCATCAAAATCTAACTTCATGAAAAAAAATGTGGTATATTTACTCAATGGAATACTATGCCTCAATAAAAAAAGACAAACTTATGTCAGTTGCAGCAACATGGATGGAGCTAGAAGGAATCATGCTAGCAGAAATAAGCCAGAAAGAAAAAGAGAAATATGGGATGGTCTCACTGACATGAGGATATAGAAAAACAAACAAAAAAAATTAAAACTGCCAACAGGACTGAAGCATAGAGCAAGGGAAGAGAGTAAAATTAGGGGAGGGGGAGAACACAAGAGAGTAAGATGGTTCATAGCTGATAAGGTAATGGGAGAACATCGCGGTAGACAATGATGTAATATATATGCATGTGTGCGCATGTATATATATTTGTGTGTATGTGTGTGCAATCAATAAAAATAAAGATTTTTAAAAGCAAAATAATAATAATGATAATAATAGTAATAATAAAATCTAACTTCAATAAAATTCCTGTAGGTTTTCTCTTCTTCCTTATGCAGCCTCATACCTGAATGGAGAAATTGTTCCATTTAACCATGGAGAGAAATCTAACCTATGAGATGAGAGGAATAAACACAGGAGAAGGAATAAACGCAGACTTCCAACCCTGACAAAGGAGGGAATCGAGACAGGAGTCTACAGATTGAGTGACTAGTTCTTTACTCTCCTCAGGTCAGTCCACCCTCTACACTGGAAGAATACCGCCTGATTGGAGACTACACTGTATGTAAAGTGGGCAAGGGTCCCTGGGTCCTACCTGGTCCCAGGTTTGGAGAACTGCCATCTCCTGCATCTGGGCTTAGGAGGCAGAAAGTGGGGAAGGGAAGGGTCACAAGTCTGCCTCAGGGGCACTGTTTGGCACTGCTGAGCAATAACATCACATCTTAAAAGGGTTGTCACAAAAGGGGCAAGAAAATTGGTATTGATTCCTGCAAAAAGGCTTCTCTGCACTGCAGAGACAAATGACTCTGGAGAAAGTTACCCTGGGAGTGAAAAGGGGGCATCTTGGATTCACTTCAACTTACCCTCCTATAACGTGGGGCTCTGGGCCCTAGTTCTTATACAAAGGGGCTATTGAAAGTGCCTAGCATGTCAGCTTTGGGACCCAGGGAAGTGGCAGATACTGTGCTGGCCACAAGCCTGACCCTGAGACCATGCTGTGCCCAGGACAAGTAGTTACTATCATTCTTTTACCTGCTGGCCCCAGCATGTCTGTCCACAAAGTCCCTACTGGGGCATGAGAGGGCTTGGTTTGTTCTTCACACAACTGATGCTCTTGGAGGAAATGGGCCCCAAGGGGAGAGACCAGGGAACACACGGAGGGTCCCCTGAGCAGGCCCCATGCTCCTGCTGCTTGTGGCTGTGGCACCTTGCTGAGTAGCCTGAGTCTGTTTCCTTTTTAGTCAGGCTGCTTAAAACAAACAAACAAACAAACAAACAAACAAAAATCTACCTTAGAGGAGTTCTGCAGGGTCCAAAGAGGCGATGCAATTAGCCTGCCCTTCCTAAGGGCTCTTTGTCCAAGCATTGTCTTGGTGTGATCCATGTCTTGCCTCACTTCATTCTAAAGCCACATTCAGTCTTGGCTGTGTCCATCCACCACCACGTGCAACTCTTCCAATATCAGTTGTGCCTCAAGAAAGTTGCAAGAAAAGGCACTTTAGGAGGGAGGGAAGACCTTTTTATTAACCCCTAGTGTGCATTTGAGGAAAGTTAAGCTTAACTGAAGCTAAAGTTAGGTAAACTGTCCTGGGCTACACAGCAAGGTATAGCAGAACTGGGATTCAAACCCAAGCAATCAAACTCAGGCAGTCTGGTTCCTGAGTCTACACTCTTAATCCATGAACTAGCACCCCTATGGAGCTGTGTTTTGGGCACAATCAAACTGTTTGAATGTGGGGTGTCAGTCACAGAGGCATCATCTGTGGGGGAATGAGAGCAGCTCTTAACTGCTTCCTGGAACTCAATTAGCTCATACTCCCTCTGCCATCCCTTGCCTTTGTCCCCAAGAGGGGACAAGATCCAAAAGAAAGACCATTTCATGGGGGAAGGTATGAGGAGCTGTGTGTGCCAGGGCAAATGATGAAATAATACAGACCGACAACTACCAGCAGCTGAGCCCAACTTGGGCATCAAAGAGTTCAAGGAAGCACACAAAGGAAGGCCTCAAGTTGGGATTGTCCTCCATTTTAGCCCAACAGAAAGCACAGTGGGTTTCCCTTGTGACCTCCCAGGCCTTCCCAGAAGGCCTCCTGCTGTCTTCTGGCGCTCCAGCTGACCTCATACATTGGAAGCCCAGCAGGTAGGTAGCCATGGTCCTGAAGGTCTAACCAGTATCAGGAGACTCATACCTCATGTCTGTGAGCTAAAGCTAGCAGCCTCAATGACATACATCAGAGCCCTGAGCAAGGTCTCTGCACAGAAATCTGGAAAGCCAAACACTGAAAGGGGATGTGTTTCATCCTCTAATTTAGAGCTGAATGTTTTCTGATTATCATTGTGCCTCAAGTAACTTCATGTGATCAATCTTCTTGCTTGTGTCTTTTGGTAGACACAGGTGTTCCTTTCTCTTGTATTTTTATACACCTGGGAATATATACCTTAAAACTACCATGACTCCACTGTCTCTACTTAACCACTGGCTGAAATCCAGGACTTTAACTGCCCACCTGACCTCTCCACTGGGTATGAAATAGTGACCTCAGACTTAGCATGCCTAACATTAAGTTGCTGGGGTTCCCTCATTCCCAGCCCCTTCTCCATGAATGCTATGCAGCTAATTACTCAAGCCAAAACCCTAGGTGTCACCTTCAAGGCCTCTCTTTTTTATCCCTTCTGATCTGCCAGCAAAGCTAGTTGCTCAACCTTTAAAAACATATTTCAAAATCTGACCACCACATCCATCACAGCGTCTCTTGTTGACCTACCATTCATTACTTGAGGAGTACTGAAGTATTTTCTTGTCCCATGTCCCTGCCTTTGTTTTCTGCAGTCCATCATGAACTAGTCAAACCATACCATTCCTCAGCTGAAATCTCCCAGGTGACCCCCATCTTGTTCAAAGTAAAATCCTCACCGACAATGGTCCCTCATTTCCTCCTCTGCCCCTTACCATCTTAGACCTCTTATGTTCGATAACTTGGCCTCCTTGCTGTCTTCTTGAGCACACAGACAAGTTTCTCCCTCAGGGCCTTTGAAATGTTATTTTCCTTGCTTGAGCACTCTTCCCTCATCTCTGTATGTCTGATATTCTATTCCTTCACAACTTTATTTCATGTCCCCTTGTTCATGGGGACTTACCTGGCCGTTTTGAAATGTAATTCCTCCTTACAGTTTGTTTCCCCACCTTTTTTCTCTTCTTAGTAGTTATCCCTTTCTAATACTGTATCTTATACTTTATGTGCTTATCTATTTGTCTCCTCTATTAGAAGATGAGATTAATGAAGAAGATTTTGTCTATTTTGTTCACTATTTTTCTTCCAGTGCCTTCAACAGTGCCTGCCTTGTAGCAGATGCATGCATAAATAATTGGTGAAAAGTATGAATGAATAGGCTCAACCATTAACTGGCCCCTTTAACAAGTCATGTATGCTTCCTATGCTTTAGTTTTTTTGGATGTTTTTGCACTAGATAACTTGAAGACTCCCCACAGCTGATACATTCTCAAATCAACTGGAAGAATTAGAAGTTCTGTGGCAAGAAAGCGGTTGATGGGGGGGGGGGGCTAAAGATTTGGATTCAAACGCCAATGATATCACTTGTCTAGGTCTCCATTTCCACTGTAACAAAATGAAAGTGCTTCCCCCAGCAGTCACCCAGGTGTCTTTCAGCACTTTCTTCTGTAAAACTAGGAAAAAAGTAAGTGAAAAAATAGTTGTTATACTCTCCAGTCCCACACGGTGGCAGAATTGTCTAATATCGTTTCTAAGAGGTCATTACTGTGGCCAGTTGTTAACTAAAGAGCCGTGGCGGTCGTAAAATGTATTCTTCAGGAACAACTGTGAGGACTGGTCATTTACAAGGCCTTACAGATTTGTTTAAATAACAGATAACCAAAATCTTTAAATGATTTTTTCCAAGTAAGAAGGTATATGTCTCAAAAACAAAACAGCAACCTTAAGTTTCAGCTAAGTCTTTGTGACTAATGAAGCTGT
This sequence comes from Uropsilus gracilis, assembly GCA_004024945.1. Classification (NCBI taxonomy): domain Eukaryota; kingdom Metazoa; phylum Chordata; class Mammalia; order Eulipotyphla; family Talpidae; genus Uropsilus; species Uropsilus gracilis. Next base: position 26,400 of record PVHY01011366.1, on the reverse strand, counting down.
GACCCCAACATGGGCAGTATATTTGTCCCCAACATGGGCAGTGTATTAGTTCATAAAATATAGGCATTGATGCCATTAGCTGTGTCTGAAAACCACAGAGGTAAAAGATGGTTGAAACAGGATAAGGGGACTGACCTAAAGAGGATAAGAGAAAGGAGAGAGAGAGAAAGAGACAGAGAGAGAGAAAGAGAGAGAGAGAGAGAGAGAGAGAGAGAGAGAGAGAGAGAGAGAGAGAGAGAGAGAGAGAGAGAGAGAGAGAGAGAGAGAGAGAGAGAGAGAGAGAGAGAGAGAAAGAATGGCAGGTGGGTAAAGAACCTGAGTGACCAGGCTGGCCAGAAATCCTCTGGAAGAGTGAGCTGGTGGTATCAAAGAGCCATGGTGGCCCGGCAGAAGAGTGGCGGTGTGGAGAGTGTGGCACCACAGCAAGGTGGCATAGTGAGCTGGTACCTGTAGATGGCCAGGGATTTGGAAAGCTGATTTGGGATCAGCATTTGTTGAAGTTTGAAGAGCCTTGGAGAAGCGGAGCAGCTGAGAACACCTGAGAGAGAAGCAAAGAGAAGACATCAGAAAAAGACTGAAATTTACAGTGTCAGCCTCAGGTTTGGAGGGGCAAAGGGGCACCACCATGGACATGTGTCTTTGGGACCTTTGGGATTGAAAATGGTGACTGGGGTAAGATAATTGCCACTTGTAGCTTTAAGGACTTTTCATTTTCACTATTGAATTCCCTTGTAAATAAACCCTGTTGAACTGCATTTTTGACTGACAACTGCTACGCACAGGTGGTACAAATCTGAGGGAACCTGGGTAGCAGAAGCTGCTTTTCATTCATTCATTCATTCATTCATTCATTCATTCATTCATTCATTTTTGAGACTAGGTCTTGCTGTTTTTGCCTGTGGAACCGCAGGCTCACATTGCCCGTCAAGCAATGCCCAGCCTTAGCTTCCTAGGTAGCTGGGATTACAGGCGCACACCTCCATGCCTAGCTATTTTTCTCGGCGGGACTCGAATCATGATCCCTGGCCCCAGCGATGGCTTCCTAGGCTGCCACCTACAGGCATGTGCCACCATGACTGGCCAGAAGCTTCATTTTATTTTTTTAAATTAAATTAATTAATTTATTTATATATAAATTTCACATCATTGTAATCCCAGGGATTTACCCCCCCCCATCTTCCCCTCCATTCCCCCCCTCCTTTCCCTCCTGCTCAAAGTTGTATACTTCAGTTTGGCGCTTAGCTTGTTTTGACTTTTCCTCAAGTCTTTTGTTTATTTTTTCACTATATGCCATGTATTAGTGAAACCACTTGGTTTCTGTCTTTTTCTATATGGCTTGTTTCTGCTAATATGATTTCTTCTAAGTACATCCATGTTGTTATAAAATCTTCAAATTTGTCATTTTTAATTGATGAGTAATATTCCATTGTGTATATAGCCCACATTTATTTCATCCAGTCATCTGTTTTGGGGCATTTAGGTTGCTTCCATGACCTTGCAATTATAAATTGTGCTGCAGTAAACATCCGAGCACAGGTGTCCCTTTGGACCCACATTGAGGTCTCTTTTGGGTAGATTCCCAAGAGAGCGATTGCTGGGTCAAATGGTAGTTCCATTTTCATTAACTTTAGGGTCCTCCACACAGTTTTCCATAGTGGTTGGACTATTTTACATTCCCACCAGCAGTGTAGTAGTGTTCCTTTCTCTCCACATCCTCGCCAACAATTCTTGTTGCCCATTCTTTGGATGTGGGCCATTCTTACTGACGTAAGGTGGTATCTCATTGTAGTTTTGATTTGTATTTCCCTTATTACTAGTGACGTTGAGCAATTTTTCATGTGCCTGTTGGCCATTTGTATTTCCTCTTTGGAGAAGTGTCTTTTTAGTTCTCCCCATTTTTTTATTGGGCTTTTAGTTTTGCTTTTGTTTAGTTGTTCCTTGTGGATCTTCATTATTAAACCCTTGTCACTCATGTGGAGGGCAAAAAATTTTTTCCCATTCGGTTGGGCATCTTTTAGTTTTTTCTCTTGTCTCTTTTGCTGTATAGAAGCTTTTTAGTTTGATGTAGTGCCATCTGTTTATGTTTCCCTTCTTTTTTTTGCCATCTGTAGATGTTTCTAGAAAGGGATTTCTGAACTGTAATTCATGGAGAGTTTTGCCCAAGTTTTCCTCAATATATGCTATGGTTTCAGGTCTGACCTCTAAGTCTCTTATCCATTTTGAGTTGATTTTTGGACATGGAGTAAGGGAGTTTTCTTGGTCCATTTTTTTTGCATGTCTTAGTCCAATTTTCCCAGCACCATTTATTGAAGAGGCTATCTTTGTTCCAAGGTAAGTTTTTCACTCCTTTGTTGAAGATTAGTTGACTATATATGTGTGGTTTTATTTCAGGGCACTCAATTCTGTTCCATTGATCAGACTGTCTGTTTTTGTACCAATACCATGCTGTTTTAATTATTATGGCTTTGTAGTATAGTTTGAAGTTTGGAATTGTAATACCTCCATTTTCTTTTTTTTTCTTTTTTTGGTCAGGAGGCTTTTTGATATATGAGGTCTTTTGTTATTCCATATGAATTTCAGTAATTTTTGTTCTATCTCTTTAAAAAATGTCATTGGGATTTTTTATTGGGATTGCATTGAATCTGTAGATTGCCTCTGGTAGGATGGTCATTTTGATAATATTAATTCTTCCAATCCATGAACAGGGAATGTCTTTCCATTTCCTTATGTCTTCTATTTCTTTTAGGAGCATTCTAAAATTTTCTTTGTATAATTCTTTCACATCTTTTGCTAGGTTTATTCCCAAGTATTTAATTTTTTTTTGGTGCGATGGTAATGGGATGGTTTTTCTGATTTCCAGAAGCTTCATTTTAAATGTGGCTTGTTGGTTGGAGGCTTCTTGCCCATTTTTTATCTGATTTCACTAAGATGATTTAAGGACCAAGCTTTGCAAAATTGAGTAAAAGAAGTCCATGCCAGAAAATGTTCTCTCCAGCCGGTCAGAAAGATAGAGAAGAAATGGACTGTTTATCTTTCAGGGCATTTTTGTTTGCTTGGAAGAGCCATTATAGAATCTGACAAATAAAAAGATTGTAAGCAGCACCTGGCATGGAATAAGCCTCATTCACTGCGGCCATCTATCATTACTGTTTTTATCATTTCCTTGGGTTCTAGTTTTTTCCTCTCCTTAACCACCTCATGAGTTAACAATAATGCTTTCAGTCTGAAATCTATTTCATTGTTATGAAAACCAAAAAGGAATCCATGGCCCCTTATTCTTTTTGTTTGTTTGTTTGTTTGTTTTGTTTTGTTTCAGAGACTAGGTCTCCTATGTTGCCCGGGGTAGTCTTGAACCTGCAGATGAACCTGCAGACTCAAGTGATCCTTGACCTCAGCCTCCCAGTGCTGGGATTATAAGTATGTGCCACCGTGACTAGCTATGTGGCCCCTTATTCTAGTTACTAAGCCATTAGGTGGTTATTTTAGAAAAGAAAAGTGAAAGAAAGTGAAGTGCTGTTGTAAAGAAAAGGAAAGTGAAGACAATGCAAATTTCCCATACTCCACCATTCAGGTGAAAAAAATATTTTGATACACATGCACACTTGGGTGATTATACTATGAAAAAGGATTTTTCACTCTCATTACATTATGTGCATTTTCACATCATTAAAAATTTTCATGAGCATCATTAACAACAACATTTTTCTGATTATAAAATCAGTACATCTTAATGACAGAAATGACTAATATGGGACAAGGGGAAAAATACCATTCCTAATCCCATCATCTCAACTAAAGATAATTGTCTACATTTTGATATACTTCTTCCAATAACATTAACCCTAATATATTTTCCAGTAAATTAAGAATATATTATATATCATATCCTTTCTCTTGATATTCAAGTTTGCTTTACAATTATTTTAAGATTAAAACAGGAAGTGTTCTTTATTTCTCTACTTTATGAGATCATTTTCTCAGTGATGACATGTGCTTCAAAACCCCAATTGTACAGATAATTTTCTATTTGATGGAATCTCTGTTCTTTTGATTGAATTTATTTGGGATCTCTGACTAATGGGTTTAGATGAACCCCCTATAGACCCAGCAAGGAGGTAAGATGTGTGACTTCGTAAGAGCACTGTTCTGCGGATTTAGATGGGTCACCAGACTGACAGAAGCCAGATGCTGTGTGAACTCCATTCCTTGATTCAAGGCTCTGACTGGTGGGTGTTACACTGGCCTGCTCTCTCAAGAGGTGGAATATTCTGAATAGCAGCTGTGGAATACTAGTTTTCTCACCTGGGATTTTCAGGGAAGGGAGGAGGGAGAAGAAAGGAGGGGCAATTTCTTTTCATCTGGATGTGTCAAGCCCCAAGGGCTCTCAAAAGACAGGAATTAAAATACCCTTGCTGGCAAAGAGCATGGATAATTTATCAAGCACTATTATGTACTTGGGACTGCTAGGAGCTCTTCTTGCTTCATCTCGTCCTCAGAACATGCTCATTTTACAGAGAATGAAATGGAGGCTCAAAGAAATGAAGTGCTTCATGCAAAGTGACTAGTTGACTAGAACTGGAAAGCAAATGTTGGCTCCTACGCTTCTGTTCTATTAGCTCCATCACACACCTTCCCGGAACATTTACCAAACCTCATACTGAATGCAAATGGAGCTTAGGAATCCAGAGCAAGGACTCCACTCCTGAAATGTTAGAAGGGAAAAAGCTTAGAAATGCTCAACAAGCCGGGCACGGTGGCTCGTACCTGTAAGCTTCAGCCTATGAAGCGGCCGGGGCTAGGGATCACGGTTCGAGTCCCGCCTGGGGCCCGTAGCAAGGCCTAGTTCCAAAAAAAAGCTGGGTGTGGTGGCGCACGCCTGTAATCCCAGCTACCTGGGAAGCTGAGGCTGGGGATTGCTTGAGTCTGTGGTACCCCGGGCAACACGAGCCTGTGATTCCACGGGCAAAATAGTGAGATCTAGTCTCAAAAAAAAAAAAAAAATTAAAAAAAGCTCGACAGTTGCCTGAGGGACTTTAGTACCATTGTGATTTAAAACTTAGCACCATTGTGATTTAAAACATTTACTGAAGAACTGGGGAGGGGATGACTTTCATTTATGAAATCATGTTTTAGGCTAAAACGACAATAATAATAACTGCTGTGCTAGGCTCATCATCACTCCATGAGTCCAGTGAGATAGGTATAATTACCTCCAATTTCCAGTTGCGGTTTTTGGGGTACAAGGGGACTAACTTGCCTAACTGAAGACAGTAAGTATGCATTCAAATACAGTCAGAATCCAAGACCCACCTGTTAACCATCAGTCTGTGTCTTTTCTCTCTTCTCTCCATTCTCTTTTCTTACCTTTTTCTCCCTTTCTTTTATTTAAGGGGAAAATCCCTAGTTCAACTCTCAGTCAAGAAACCTCTGCAGTTTTCTAGGGTGCAATTACGAATGTTTTTGAAGGTAATGGGCAGAGAAAAGAAGGAAATAAACACATTGAGTATGTAATGGGTGCTAAGTAGCATGCTAAGCTTTTGAATGACTTGTCTCATTTAATCCTATAAACCTCTATAAACAGCAGGCTCTAATATTACACTTATTTAGAAATGAGGAACCTGAGGTCAACCAAGTGCTTTGCCCAAAGTCACATGTTTTGTTTTGAAGGACAGAGTCAGGAGAAATCCCAATTTTCTGACTTAAGTCTAGTGCCAAATTGCATCACTGATGGTTCATTTTTTTTTTTCCTCCCCATCTCTGTGCTGTATTTTTCAGTGTGGTAGAGAAAAATGTTCCTTGTTGGGTGACATTTGTCAAACTTGCTCAAGAGTACAATGGTGATGAGATAGTGGTAATTCCACCTGATTTTCCAAGTTGCTTCAATCTGCCTTTCTTTAACTTAATTGAATTTATTTCCCATCACTCCCTATTTGCACCCTCTACTTGTTTCACTCTGGGATTTGTTACTGCTGTTTGTTAAAATTTATTCCCATAATTTCTACTCTCTAATAATCAAAATGTATATGCTTATCATCGCCTCATGTATCCCTCAATTCTATGAAGGGCAGGCCTCCCCAGGATGTTCAGGCAGGTCTCCCCAAGATGTCTAGAACAAGTCTTTGCAAGATATGTCACTTTGGTACATGGATTAGTTTGGATTTAGGTAAATTCAGGCTCTGAAGGCTCAAGAGAAACTTTATCATTCCTCTAACTACTCAGAAGAATGAAACTGAGGGTGTTAGCCAAATTTAGAGTTATCTGCGGGGATGATCAATCTAAGAAACCTGTGCAGTGGCTGGGCAAATGGTCATCACAGAACATAGGGCACATCCCACTCCTGCGCTCGGGGTAAAAATACTCATTTTACCCCATTTACTTTAGAATTTACATCCATGTAGCTTCTCACACTAATCTGCCTGATGGTCACTTGCTTGCTCCACCAGGCTGAGAAGGACCCATGGTGATCAAAAGAGGCATCCCCTCTGCCCCTACATAGTTCTCAGCGAAGGAGGCATGGATCATTCCACAGTCCCACTCAAAAGCCATCAGAATAACTTTTGATCTGTGCAACAAAACCCTGACATCGTAGCCTGGTATGCAGGTCAGTCGTTCATTTTTCTATTTTTATTTTTATTTTTTTTTTGAGACTAGGTCTTGCTATTTTTGCCTGTGGAACCTCAGGCTCTTGTTGCCCAGGGTACCACAGACTCAAGCAATTCCCGGCCTCAGCCTCCCAGGTAGCTGGGATTACAGGTGCACACCACGCCCAGCTGTTTTTTTTTGAACTAGGTCTCTCTACGGGCCCCAGGCGACACTTGAACCGCGGTCCCTAGCCCCTGCCACTTCATAGGCTGAAGCTTACAGGCACGAGCCACCATGCCCGGCTAGGTCAGTCATTCATTCTGTCCCAAATATGTGGCGCCAGACAGTGCAGCACCAAGCACACTCTAGGTGCCCAGAGGAACTGCAAACCTGACAGACAGGTCCTGCCCTGTTGGTGCTATTTGTGAAGTAATTTGATTATTTGTGAAGTAATCACAAATAATCAATTAAATAATTATGACTGTGAACAAAAGAATGACAAGGCCCTCTGCAGACTAGTCTTAACCTCTCCCCCGTCCTCCTCAGTTCTTTCTCAGTCTTATTTCACAGTTGAACCTACTCATGCTCCCCATCTCCCTCCCTTTCCGGAACACAAGGGTTCCCCCACCCCACCATGTTCCCCTGCCCCCTCTCCCTCCCCAGGACTGACTCTGGTTCTCACTCCTTCATGAAACCCTGCTAGACAACCTTAGGCTGGAGGAGCTTCCCTCCTTTGAATTCCTAGCACTTATCTATTAATTACTGAATGACTTCTTGAATGTTTGTGGGGTGACTCTTCAGGAGCTCCTAAACACTGAGCTGTAGGATTAAAGATCCAAATTATATGGGGAGTGAGACTTTTCCTACTGAGATCAACTAAGGGCTTTTTCCCCCTTCCTCTGGGGAAGAGGGGAGGGTAGAGAGCCATGAAACTGTAAAGTAAAACATAGAAAATTACTGACAAAATGACAGTAAATTTTTGTAATTATTCCCGATCCATCACTGACAATGTCCTATCTTTCTAATATTTTTTCTTTATGTTAATACCATTTGTAAAATTCTCCCTTCCCTCCACTAACATTTTATTTTTTAAAAAAACTTTTTTTTACAGTCTATTTTAGAACACTGAGTACTCCTCTACTGTTCTGCTTACTTCTGTTTAAGGTGGGGTGGTGGTGGTGGTGCTAGTTTTGTCTTAAGCAAAACCCAGGGAACTTACAGACTCATCCACATTGTTTCCAGTTCCTATGTACAGTAACATTGTTTTAGGGAATTCACTCAGAAATTCTTTCTCAAGACCTACTTTGGGACACTCCAAAAAACGATGTGCCCAGCTTTCTAGGAGACTCTTAAATGTGTGGGCTATCTAGCTATTCAGTGTGGCCATAGTCAGAGAAAAAGGAGATTCCAGGTCCCAATGCTAAGCCTCCAAGATGGGAGAAGACTTCCCAGTTCACTCCCCTCATTTGAAGGATGAGCAAATGACACATTTTAGCTTGGGGTTAATTGTCAGCAAACTGAAGACAGTGGGGGCAATCTGGGAAGCTGATCAGGGCTGGCCTCTTGCCCAAAATCATGCAGTTAGAGGGGCAGAAAGACCTATTTGGGAATGCCAAGCTTCAACTTGAAGTACAGAAAAAACACTAGGGGCCCCTATCGCATCCTTTCTTCATGCTGAGAAATGAAGGATAACAAAAACTGGCAGGGAAAGATCAGCCCTGGCTCACAACTGCACCCCATCTTGTATGGACAGTCAGCTTTGATACTGAACCCCATTTCCATAGACCTCGAGGGAGCAATTCCTTCAGGAACTGGAAACCCAGGGTTGCAGAAAAACAGAGTCTTTTCTGAGCGATCAAGCCCCTCTCGCCGCAGCTTTTCCAGCTTCAACTTGAAGCTCCAAGAAGGAAGCCTACCATTCTCTGAATTCTAAAACACCACGGTATTGGTCGGACTCTCAGGAACCCAGCACCGGGCGAGCCCTGCGCTGTATTTACAAAGGCAAGGACAGCAGTAGCAGTTTTACGAGTTTCCCAAAGAACAATCCAATGGGCGCAGAGGCCTTGAAAAGGCGAGGAAAGGTAACGGGGGTAGGGGGGGCTGCAATCCAGCGGTTGGCAGCTGAAGCGGATCCACTTGGGCTAGGGCAGAAGCAGATGCAAGGGAGGAGAGGATCTAATTCAAGAGAGAACGGGAGAAAAAAAGACTTCTCCCGGGGCCGGCGGGGCCAGGAACGCAACCCAGCTTGTTTCTCCTGTTTGCTCTCAAAAGCTCACTTTAGGATCGAGAACACAGGTACAGCCCAGCGGGGCCCCTACTGTCCAAACAAAGGCAGCGGCGGTCTCCTCCAGCAGCCTTTCAGTCGGAGCAAGGCTTGGCTTCACCTTTCAGAATCCACCCGTCCCTCCTCCTCACCCAATGAGGCCGCAGCCTCCTTCTGCCGGGAGGTGTTGAACTCTCCCAGGAAATGGACAGGTACCTCGGACCAATGATTGGCGCCGCGGCGGGCCAATGGGAGCGAGAACTGGGTCGACCTGGGAATTGAGGAAAGAGCCGGCCTGCAAAAGGGGGGCGGGAACGTGGGGGACGAGCCGGGTGGCTGACCCGGCAGCCCCCACCGCGGCGGGAGGGACCTGCGGACCGGCAGGAGGCGGCCAATGGGAAGGCGGGCTGGTGCAGGGGGCGGGGCCGGGTGTCGGGAGGCCCCGCCCCCTGGGTCCGCAGGGCTGGGGCGGAGCCAGGCCCGCGCGTCAGGTGGTCCCGGGCGTGCGGGCGGCGCTGGGGGCGGGGCGCGGCGCGGAGAGGGGAGCGGCGGCCGGCGGGTGGCGGCGGGCACCTACCGAGCGGGCAGGTACCGGCCGCGGAGGTGGCCAGGCCGCCCCCGGGGGCGAGCGCGAAGGCGGGGGCTCCGGCCCGCCGCGCCCCCAGGCTGCGGTGAGCAGTCGCGCTCCGCGCACTTGTAGCCTGGCGGCGCAGCGCCGCACGAGCCCCGGCGAGCCGGTCCTCACCGCCCCGCCAGCCCGGGCCCTACCTGCGGCCGCCGTCGGGGGAGGGGGGTCCCCCCAGCTCTGCAGAGCCGCATGAACAATAGGCGGCGGCGGCTCCTGCGGGCGGCGGCGGCCCCGCACCCTATGGATCGGCCGCTCCATGGAGCCCTCCAGAGCGCTTCTCGGCTGCCTGGCGAGCGCCGCCGCTGCCGCCCCGCCGGGGGAGGATGGAGCGGGGGCCGGGGCCGAGGAGGAGGAGGAAGAGGAGGAGGAAGCGGCGGCGGCGGCCCCCGGGGAGCTGGGCTCCGACGCGCCGCTGCCCTACTGGACGGCCGTGTTCGAGTACGAGGCGGCGGGCGAGGACGAGCTGACCCTGCGGCTGGGAGACGTGGTGGAGGTGCTGTCCAAAGACTCGCAGGTGTCCGGCGACGAAGGCTGGTGGACCGGCCAGCTGAACCAGCGGGTGGGCATCTTCCCCAGCAACTACGTGACCCCGCGCAGCGCCTTCTCCAGCCGCTGCCAGCCGGGCGGCGAGGACCCCAGTTGCTACCCGCCCATCCAGTGTAAGGCGAAGGCGGGGCCCGGAAGCCTGGCAACGGCGGGCGGAGGGTTGGGGGGGTCGGTGGGTGGGCGATAATGGAGGCCTGGGGTGGTCGTCGAGGGAGTGAGCCCTTCTTCACGGCTGGGTCGGGTGTGGGGTGTGATTGACCTGGGGGTGGGTGTGCGCGCGCGCTCGCGGGCTGCCGGGATAGCGCGGGATAGCACGGGCACCGCAGGCCTTGACCGCAACCTCAGGCACTTGGGTTTCTTAACCTTCATCTGACCACCTCAGCAGCTGCTCCTGGCTTCTAATTCCAGAAGCCCCAGATAATAATTCTCTTCATTTTCCCCCATCCCCCCACCCCACCCCGTCCCTAATCTGGAAGGATTTCTGGCAAGCTAGAGGTTTCTGTCATAACCCTAGTTCCCAAATCAGGCACCTTGCCGACCTTTTCTGTCGCCCGTCCCCGCCCCTTAAAGGCATTTGCTTTGAAGGAGATGGGGTGTCTCCCGCAGGACTGAGTTGGCTCACAAGTCCCGGAAGCCTGTTTGAACTAGGTTGAAGTATCTTTGAAATGTCAGTGTAGATTTCTTGGGTCCTAATTTTGTATTTCAGCAGTTGTATCTTTTGGAGCCAATTGCACATTGGATAATGTGCAAGAAGGGTGTGTTGGGGGTGAGAGGAGGGGGTTGATGGTTAGGCCACAGATGGAGAGATGATGAGGGAAGGAAAAGTATGCCATGCCCTTATGAGAGATCAGTGGCACAAGGTACTTGGCTAAGCCCCAGTCCCTTGATACCCAGGCTGTTCAAAAATACATTTTCTCCCTTCTTGTAGAACCTTGCTTGGTGTGGTATTCGCCAGATCTCAGGGGAAACATGTCCACGGGTCCATTCCTGGGCCTTTCTTGCCATGTCCTGGTTTTCACGGATTTTCCCAGGAGCTCCCATTGCACACCCATAATGAGATATCCTGTTTTTTTTTTTCCAAAGGAGTTAAATTATCATAAGAATCCCTGATCAGCTGTTCTAGATGGTTTTAGAAGATGTGAATATCTCTACAGTTTACAATGTTTGTATTTGAGAGTACCCATGTTACTTTCCAGTTTAAAAAGTACCATTACACATTATGTTTATTCCCTATTTGGTATACTTTGTGTCTTAGTTGACTTTTAAAAATCATTACCAACTTCAGACCAACTTCTGACATTTGATTTAAAATTTAATTTGTAACACTTCATTGTGTGGCCCTATAACTTATTTTCACCTGAGTAATTGTGTTACTTTATCTTAATATGTTCTTTTATATACTGTCATTGTCAAATCTAACCTCTTATTTTTCTACTTTTTTTTTAATTGGTGTTTGTCAAATGGATTGTTCATATTTTCAGTTCTCTGTTTCTCTCATCAACTTAAAACTTTGTTTCTACATTTTGATCTTCATAGTGCCTGGAGGTGGACAATTACTTTAAATTGTTCTTTTGGCACTAATATTGAAAAGAAGGCAGCTAGCAGTTTCTGAAATAGTTGTAGATGAACTTGATCACAATTTGCAAGAAATATTGGAAGGATTATCTGGCATGTTAGAAAACACAGTGCGGTGTGCGGTGACAAACACAAGTCAGATTGCAGGGTTCTCTGTGGGAGAAGTTTTGTGAATTGTTTTCAGGAACAGCTAATGTTAGTAGAGGAGCTGTGTGGAACTCATGAGCAGGCTCCCAGGCTCTTTAAGATCTTGTTTCTCTGGCTGTGAGAGCAGTAGGGAGTGAGTAAGATTGGCAGAGACAACCCACAGGAGCCTAGACATTTCAACAGTGTGCTACATTGGAAGCTCCTTCTCCTAGGTGCCCAGGACCTATCTTTATTGTAAGAAAAGTTACCTTGGAGTAGATTGTAACAGCTAGAACTCACATGAGAAAATTAGCAAGTACTTTGTGCTTATGGAAAGTATTGACTTGAAGAGCATTATGTGGGAAGATCCTGGTTGATTTTTTTTTTTTTTGAACCTCACCAAGAGTTCAAACATTGATTGGAATCCTTGATAATTCAGAGAAGTTTAATTCCATTCACAGTTAGAGTGCTTTGTGAAGGAGAGCTACAGGGTTAAATACCAGGGGATGAAGAAAGGACAAGGAGGTGCTTATAATTTATGTGAGGGTGATTGATTAGGTAAGTATGTAATTCCAATATAGTGCTTTGATAGAGATAAACACAAGAAGTTACTGATGGATGGTCCTCTGATGTGTATGCTTTGCCCATCAACTCAGTTATGTCACTCTGTCACTCAGAAAATAAAGGTGATTCATAATGTTGTCCCCAAATACTTGGAATGAAATTGTGCCACCGACAGTTTTTCCCCATTATGCTTTTGAACTTTCCCTTCCCTCCTGGGGTATGCATCGTGACATTAGATCTGAAATAGACACTTAGTCAGGTAGCAGTACTCAATTTTAGTTGTAAATATTATGTCAAGGTGAAAATTTTGTTTCAAACTTCATTCAAAACAGAGGAGGAGGAAATTGACAAATCTTGTAAGCAAGAAAAAGTGTAACGATATTATAAACCATTGAATATCCCTGCAGTACTTTTATCTTCCTCTAACGTAGGTAATAGGGTTTAGCTCACCATAAAGCTGACTAATATAAGTAACCCAGGAATTTGCTCACCTTCTGTCTTTTAGTGATACATGAAAAATATGCAGTTCCAATTTATCATCTTGGGAGATACATAATCCTACGTACTACAGATGGTTTCCTTATATTGTTTTCAAGCAGGGTATAAAAGAGTGTTATTACCAATTGACTTTTTTTTGTGCTCTCTTGAAAAGGATAGATTTTTATATCGTCTTAAGACTGTTAAATGAGTGAACTACCTAACATTCACTTGCTCAAAACCTACCAGAATGTGCCATGACACACCGAGAGGCAATAGCATCTTCAAAAATGAAAAGAATAAGGTTTTGTTCTTCATATTCCTGGAAATATCCCTCCACAGAAAATGAAAAAATGTGTGAATACATTTTGACCTGATTCTTACTTAAAACCAGGTCTTTACTTGGAGGAGGGAAGGGATGAGGAGACCCACATCCTCTCAGCTGCAAATGCAGGTCTAGTTCCTATCCAAAGGAATTTAGCAGGGAAGGGAAAAGAAAGCACACCCTCACCCGCCCCCTCTATTTTTTGAAATCTGTATTTTATACTTTTCTTGAAGGGTGGTCATGAAAATTTTCTTAACTAAATAGCAACATCATGGGAGTCTATGTTTTACCAAGAGTTGTTGATTTGCTTTCTCCACGGAGGTGATGCTGTCAAGGGAGCTGTCCTTTCAGCACCCCAAGCAGAGTTACTCTTTTTAAATCCTTAGACATTTAAATAAGTATTTACACCTACTGTGTGTTTACAGTTATGCCTTAGGCTAGGGGGAAAGGGAGAGTAAAGGCAACAGTTAATTTCTTAAAAAGAATTTATACATTCAGTTGAGAAAATAATGTGTAAATACAAATTTGTTTAATAGGCATTATCTTCAGTGTTAAAGAAAAAAGCCAGTAGAAAAAAATGAATCCTCTATCTTTCCATTATCAAAGAGACTCTTAATGTATATTTTCTCAGAAGAAGTACCAGTTGCTCTTTAACATAGGCATACTTTTAAAAATTCACATAGACAAGAAAAGGAATTGGTAATCAGTCTGTTCATTTCAGGACCCAGAAGCACTCAAGCTATTTTAAGCAGAAGGTTATTTAGCTCAGGAAGTTTGATGCTTACAGAATGGTTGAAAGGGCAGAGAACAGGCTCTCAGCTGAACCTATAGGAGCAACTCCCAGTACTTTGCAGATCTGGGAGTGACATATTAAAAGTGACATATTAAAAGGATCTTGGTCTACAGGATCTGCCACACCTTTATTCTTCAGAAAGAGTGACAAGCAAATTGATAAGCCTAAATAGTCGAAACTTTGGCCATCAAGATGGGCTATAGAATTTTCTTTATGCAAACCATGAGTTGTATTACAAAATACAAATGACTGTTAGCATCTGGAGAATGAAAGCATCCTGTTGGCTGAGAAAGGAAGGAATACCCAACAGCATGCAGTTCTTCTTTTGGTGTTGCCAGAAGTTCAGAGCTGAGTTTGGTTTATTTCCTCCTGAGTTCCCTTGTCCCATTATATTTCAGCTATTGGCCACCTACTGATTGCTCAGCATAATGAATACTGTAGTGATAAGGCAGGTAGAATCCACCCTTGTGGATCTCACAATTTGATGGGACCATAGGCATGGAACAAGTAGTTAGAATCTTGAGGAGTCTTGCCAAAGAGAGACTGCTCTGGAAGTGTTTGGTGGAGTCTGACCCCCTTTAGTCAGGGGTTAGGACAAGTTTCTCTAGGAAGTTGATGTTTAAGCTGAGACCTTAGGGATGAGTGTGAGTCATCAGGTAAAGACAAATGAATAGAGAGGAGGATTTTCCTGGGAAAAACATAAAATGTGAGCACTTTGCTCACATAGGAGTACCACATCTAGTTCAAAATTTATAATCATTGGTAACTGTTAGGTCTCTCCATGGAAGATATTCCAGAGTGAGCTAAAGATATATGTGGGTACCGTAGGTTCAGACTCTGGACCTGGAGAGCAGAATGAATGGTTGGTTGTGATGTTGGAGCACTGGGGCTGTGGCTGTAGCCTAGATGCCTGTGGGCGTAAGACATTTTTTTCTGCTTGTTTTAGTCACCAGGACACAATTTCAAAACTGGGTCTTGAAAGTCTCCCAGTTTATTCTGTACTCTCGTCTTCATTGCTGCTGAGGTTCAGACCCTAGTGCTCACATGCTAAGATCACTGCAGTAGCCCTGGAACTTTCTTTTGCTGCAGGCTATCTTCCAGGTTGTATGCCAGAGAGTGACAGGTCTAACACAACTTCCCTCTTAAAGATGCATGTCCTTGGAGCGGCTTATCTTTGTGACCTGATGGCCCCACATGAGGCTTTGAGCCTCATCTCCTATTCAAACGCATATAGCCCAACTGTGTCAAGTCTCCCCTGTACCTTATAAAGCTCTTAATGCCCATGTTCTTCTCTATACCTGGATTTTGTTCATCTCCATCCAGACCTTCACTGCCTGATGAGATCTCTCCCACTCATTCTTTAGGGCAGGTTTCAAGTGTTGCCTTCCCAAGGAACACTTTCCTGCTCACCCTCCTAAATCCCCCATTTCATGGTGGGAGTTAGTGATTTCCTGAATCCTCTTTTCATACTGCTACAAGGACTTTTTTCACACTGTATTTGGTGGTTGTGTGTCTTTTTGGCGCTGGATTGGCTTCTCACCATTTAGCACACAGTATAAACTGAATCAGTCTCATAAAAATTATCTTCTTAGTGTTCCTTTCAGTTAGAATGGTTGGTCTTGCTATCAGATCTGCATGATATTCCAAGGAGAAGTTATTCCATGAATATTTATTGAGTACCTACTATGTGTTAGTCACTAAGGGTTATGCAACAGAAAAGGAGTTCATTATAATCCCTGTCCTTATGGGGCAGTCTTGTAGTGGGTGAGACAGAAAAGACAAGTATGTAGACAGATTTACCCAGTGGGGTGCATGGGAGATTAAAAGGTGTTTTCAGAATGTTTTTAACTTGCTTTTTTTTTTTCTTTTCTTTCTCAGTGTTAGAGATTGATTTTGCAGAATTAACACTGGAAGAGATCATTGGCATTGGGGGCTTTGGAAAAGTCTACCGAGCTTTCTGGATAGGGGATGAAGTTGCCGTGAAAGCAGCTCGCCATGACCCTGATGAGGACATCAGCCAGACCATAGAGAATGTTCGCCAGGAAGCCAAGCTCTTTGCTATGCTGAAGCACCCCAACATCATTGCCCTAAGGGGAGTGTGTCTGAAGGAACCCAACCTCTGTTTGGTCATGGAGTTTGCTCGTGGAGGCCCTTTGAATAGAGTGTTATCTGGGAAAAGGATCCCCCCAGACATTCTAGTGAACTGGGCTGTGCAGATTGCCAGAGGGATGAACTACTTACATGATGAGGCAATTGTCCCCATCATCCACCGTGACCTTAAGTCCAGCAACAGTGAGTATGAAGAGGTGGGGCTGGAAGGGCTAGGGTAGAGTGAATTCTTAGTGGAGTCTTAGTGGGCAGGAAGTCCCCAGCTTGAAATCATTCCAGTTTTGATTTGAGATGTATGGGTGGAGTGAGTGCCAGGGAAAATGGGTTTAGGAAGAGAAAAATGGGGCACCTGAGTGCAGTGGCTTAACACTGAGTTCATATTAAACAGCAAGGCTGGCTGTGTAATTATATATATATTAATTATATATATATATATATACACACACACACCTATAGGAGTATATATATACTTCTATATATATAGAAGAATATATATAATATATGCTTCTATATATAAGTATATATTTAATATATATACTTCTATATATGTGTGTGTGTATGTGTGTATATATATATATTCCCCCCCCCCCCCACTTGAGAAAGTGTAATTTCAAAACAAGGTTTTCCTCTTTGGTAGAACAAGAGGTATATACCTGTTTGAATTTCTACCTAAACACTTCAACTTGAGGTTTCCACCATAGAAGGTTTTAAGATGAAAGGGCACGTGTAAGCTGTGAAATCAGTTCTTGGAGAAATCAGTCACCTTGGAGACCACAACCTGGCTGGTAGTGGTGCAGACCTCCTCATCACCCAGTAGTGGTATTAACTAGTTCATTGTTTCAGTTAAAGTAATCAGTGTTTAAGAGCAGGGAACTGAGAAGTAACTGTTTTTTTTAAACATCCAACATCCATAAACTGGATTATAAAGCAAGTGTTGATCATAATTAAATGGTGAGTTGGCTGCAACTGGAGTCTCTTTCCTTGGCTGAATCAGCAGGTGCTGATAATAATACAGCTTTTGTGCAGTAATTTGTGCCTGTTTTGCCTAAACTGGGTGGTAGAGAAGATACAAATTGCTAAGTGGCATATGCTGAAAATCCCTTGAGAAACCTGTCCAAAGAGGGTGGCCTGAACTCCAGGAACTCCCTCTTCTTTGCATGTTTCATATTTGAGCCCAGAAATCCCTTATACTTTGTTTGATTCTGAGCTATTCCAGATATATGGCTTATTTTGCGCTTGCTGTTATTGTGGATCTAGTTACAAAATAAGTTTAATAACTAAGTTGTATTTTGTTATGGTTTGCATGTAATGTTTAAGTAGAGATTAACAAAAAGAAGAGATACGTATAACCCCAGTGTTTCCTTTAGCGAGATATGTTTGGCATGTCCATCCTGATATTTTAAAAGCATGTTTGGTACATCTAGATATGCTTTTCCAATTTATTTTAAAATAGCCTATAGTACCTTCCTCTCATCTATCTGCATTCTCTCTTAATAATAGAAAAATTCATCCTTGTGAGATGATGGGGCATGAGGTATTTCACAATGGGGACGTGTTTTGAGAAGTGCATCTCCAGGTGACTTTGTAGCTGTGGGAACTTGGGAGAGTATAATTATATTCTTGTACAACCCTGGCCTCTCCATGCCTGGGCTCAGGGTGGAGCCTTTTGAGACCACCAGATATGTGTGATCTTTCCTTCACCAAAATGTCATAGGTGACTATAATGCACATGAGGGATTTAAGTTACATAAAAAAACCTCTTTCCCTTTACCCATTGCTGCCTTTAGCATGTGCTTATCCTCACCCCTTCTGCAAAATTTGTTCTTTAACTGTATTAAATAAATTCAAACTTCTGGTGACTCCTTTTCAAAGTAATTTCTACCTAGAGGTTGCTTTGGATGATGGAAAGAGGAAACAGATGCGTTGGCAGAAAATGTAATCTAGAAACTGAATTTCCTTTGCTTTTTCTTATACCCTGATGCTGGGAGACCAAGACACAGTGCTTTAACCTAACATCTTTGAGCTCATTTAAAAATTTTGGCTAGGATAATGGAAGTGTAGAAGTTAATAGTTTCCTCTATAAAGTTTTAAATTGGGGTGTAATTTCATGCTGTAAATACAAGGTTTTACCTTTTATGAGATTTGTGTTTGAAAGTCTAGGCTCTTGTGGAAAAAAAAACAAACAACAACACAAATAAACTAATCTGCCGAGGTCCTCTTTACACTTGAATGTCTTCCTGTAACTTAGGAGAGAAGGCTCTGGTCCTCTCCTTTTCTTTAGGTGGTTTTAGGATTGTTAAGCAGAAACCTTCAGGTATAGTGCATGGTGGCAGGAGTTGCCCACATACATTGGGCAGTATTTTAAAGGACTGCATCATTGGTGCTGATGGTCACACCTGCTGTGAGTGTATGTGTGAGTTTTGGTAGCTTCTTGACTTTTGTCTTTGGAGGGACATTTGCCTGGGATCCTATAATTCCAACCCAAGCCTTGACAGCCCCGTCTTTTATTGCCCAGTGCATGTGACTTGAAATCATTTCAGACATGTCAGGCCACTTCTTTGCCTCATGTTTGAAAGTCCTCACTTCATGCTTTGCAGTCCTGGGACACAGGTCTCCCTCAGTTCCAGAGAATTGGATTTTAGTCACTTTCATATGAGGGCAGAATTCCATGAATGATTTGTGTTAGTAAACTTTGAATTGTTAATGAAAAGAATATGTATAGACTGGGGGCTGACTTTGTGGAAATATTTAGTCATTATAAAAAGTTCAATAAAAAAAGCAACTTATTAAGTTGCTTTAAAAAATCACTTGCTATTTACTGCCTACTTTAAAAATCATTTGCTATTTACTGCCAATGAGATGTGCCTAGCATATAGCATCTCATGTTGATATATAATCTGTACTAAGTTTATATTTGACTGCATGTAACCATAAAAACAAAATGAACCAACAGTAATTGAGACAAGGTATATATTAACTTGATTTTTAAGTATAGTCTGGAGGGTTTTAGGGCATCCTCACCATGTCATAAAAGACTGAGGCTCTTGTTTTTCACTCCATTATCCTAGTTGTGACTTGCATCTTCAGGATTGCCTTGATCCAAGATGACTGCTAAAGTGCCAATTATTTGGCTGATTCAAAGACCAGAAGGAGGACTAAAAGCAGAAACACAGTTATAGGTACTCACATGGCCATGCTGGTGCCCGTTAATCTCCCAGAGTCCAGCACAACACACCTGCTTGCAATGATCGACTAGAATGGCTAGCTGCAGGGGAGGTTGGCATCTGGAGAATTTTTTTTTTCCTGGTTAGCAGTTATCTCGATTTATAATCAAGGTCTATTACCAAGTATCAGGGAGATCATAGCTAATGGGGAAAGCAGCTGGCAGTCTTACAGGTTCTAGGTGTACTGAGGGGTACCCTAGGACCCCATCTAAGGCTTCTCCCACCCGTATGCATAAAGGTGAAGAAAGCAGATGCAAGAGACTAGGTCTTGCTATGTCACCCAGGGTTGTTTTGACTCAAGTGATCCCCAGCCTCATTCTTCCAGGTAACTGGGATTACATGTATATGCCATCATGCCTGGCTTGCACAAAGATTTTTAATCAGTGTGAGTTTCAAAGGACAAAGTAAGTAAAGGAGTAATAAATAATGGACTCCCTGTCAAACTCAGAAATCATCCATCCCCTCATGGGCATATGCCCAGGCAAAGATACTAGACCCAGAGTGGGGTAGCTGAAGCCTAAGAGCTTGCCAGGAATCCATAACACCTCTTGGTGGGGAAAAATAAGCAATAGGTTAAGTAGGACCCAGTAGACTCAGAACATAGGAGAAGACCAAAATTTTACAATATCCATCCAAACTGGATGACCAACAGTCCGAGGTGATGACTGCCATGGTCTCTGAAGAGCCCTCCTGCCCCTAAGTGCTATAGCACCCAAGAACAAAGACACCAGGAACAGCTTGAACACCTGTCTCTTTTCGACTTTGGTATGTATCCACCTCCCTCCCCCTTCCTTCTCAACTGCCTTCCCCCCATTCTGGAAGTCTGGTTGATGGCATGTGGGGAGTTGTAGTCCAGGTGTCTGATATGTTGGCAGCATATATGTGGAGGTGGAGAAAACTTGCCCACAACCACAGTAGCACACCTCCTTTTGCGGTGACACACCCTGTAACATGACCACGGAATCTTAAGTGGCATATGTGTTACTCTTTCTCATATACATAACATTGTCCAGCCAAACTAAGTTAGTCAGACCCTGGGGTGGTTGGCTCAGACTTCTGATTTAATAGTTCTGTGGCTTTCCCACACTGCATCTTTAACTTAAAATCACACCTTAAAACTGCTTGTTTAAAACCCTGGATTTACCTGTTTGCTCCATCAGACTGCAGCTTCTTGATTATTAGCAAAGGTGTTAGTGAAAGGTGATCTTTTTCTGGAAATCTTGTCCTTTTGGGGACAGGTAGATGGATTTCTGGATCTTGTATCATAGGTAGCTTGATGTGAAGGTGTTTGACTGGATGGCAGTTTAGTAACAGCTATTAAAGTTAAATCATTAAAAGTTAAAAATGTGGGCCGGGCACGGTGGCTCGTGCTTGTAAGCTTCAGCCTATGAAGCGGCCGGGGCTAGGGATCGTGGTTCGAGTCCCGCCTGGGGCCCGTAGCGAGACCTAGTTCCAAAAAAAAATAGCTGGGTGTGGTGGTGCGCGCCTATAATCCCAGCTACCTGGGAAGCTGCGGCTGGGAATTGCTTGAGTCTGTGGTACCCCGGGCAACGAGAGCCTGCGGTTCCATGGGCAAAAATAGCAAGACCTAGTCTCAAAAAAAAAAAAAGAAAAAAAAGTTAAAAATGCGATTATATGAAAATATTGTGGAAAATGAAAACCCTTACCTAAAGTGAAGGTAGTGATGGCTTTTATTATTAAATAACTTTACCGCCCCCTTTTAGGAACATAGAAAAACAGAAAAAACTGGGTATTTCCACAACTTTTTATACCTTTATGTACAGTTGTTTTCCCACAGGAAATCCTAATAACCACATGGCTTAGAGTATTCTTCCCCACTCCTGGCCTGTCCTCCTGTGGTGGCCACTTTCTCATTTGATGACTAGACTTCTCTCATGAGGTATTTAACGAATGCACAGAATTCTGCTTTTAAAATATACTATAACTAAACCAACCCCCTAAGTGATAATAATAATATAATGATTATGATGATAACAATAGCTCATTCTTATTGAGTGCTTTTTTTAGGTCAGACACTCTCCAAGCATCTAAAGTGGATTCTCATTTAATATAGCAACCCTGCAGACCAAAGAATGGATTTCACAGGTGAGGTTTCCGAGGCACAGAGGATTAGTTACTTCTTGAGGAGCTCACTGCCAGTCATGAAACCAGACTCTGCACCCAGGTCTTGACTCCTCAGCTTGTGTCCCTGATCACTACCTGGCACTGCTGGGCAGTGTGAGACAGTGGGTGCGTCACTGCCTTGTTTGTAGGCTTGGTCATGCTTCAGTTTGTCTATCTGGGAATAATATTGCTCTTCTTACAGAGCCATGTACCCACTTTTCACCAACGTACTTGGTTTGGAACTTGGTTTTTTCCAGGAGTTGGCTTCCACTTCTTTTTTTTTTTTTGAGAGTAGGTCTTGCTATTTTTGCCCGTGGAACCGCAGGCTCTTGTTGCCCGGGGTACCACGGACTCAAGCAATCCCCAGCCCCAGCTTCCCAGGTAGCTGGGATTACAGGTGCATGCCACCACGCCCAGCTATTTTTTTGGAACTAGGTCTCGCTACGTGCCCCAGGCGGAACTCGAACCGCGATCCCTAGCCCCGGCCGCTTCATAGGCTGAAGTTTACAAGCACAAGCCACCGTGCCCGGCAGGCTTCCACTTCTAATGAGGCCCTTGGGGCATTTTTCCCTCTCCCTTTCCCTTTAAGTGGAGCTGGTTTCCTCTTTACTGAGAACACAGTACTTCCCACCCACTAGACCCTCATCACACTCCCCTGGCAAGGGGAGGCAAGGGCAAGAATACCCATGCTTTCAGAAGTGTCCTTACCTTATCTCTCTGCCCGTCCATGTTGCCCAGCTGTGTGTTCTCATCTTAAACTGGCCACCTCTCCTCTCTCCCCAGAATGGCTGCTGCACAGTTATTTGGTGCAGACATGACCTGATAATACATAGAAGATGATTATAGAGACAGGGAACCAGGCCTGCTGGCCCAGTGGTTGGAAGCTCAGATGCCTTTCAGTCAGGTCAGTACATGTATGAAGCAGGGCTTGGTGGGCTTCATGGTGAAGTGAGTGAAGACTCCAGGCAGGTATTCCTAGTCACTGAAAAGCAAAACCCTGTGCTGGCACACAGGCATGCCCTGCATTGCACCCCTGGGCCTTCTCTTTCTCATTGGCTTTGATTTCAGGTATGTCCCCTACATCTGCAAATAGTTTGTATCTTCAGCTCCCAGTGTTGTTCCAGGGAAATGAGAAAATGAATCAATGAGTAGAGTATCACTTCACCTGGTGTTACTTGTAAGATCTCAAAATGTAACAATCCCCTCTGGAGAAAAGGTGTCCCTCATGCCTCCCTCACACCAGAGCTGTCATGTCTTTATCTTCTCCAGCCCTTTGAGCCTTCTTCCTCATCTGCATTCATCAACCTGTTTCAGATGCCTGAATATGGCCAACCTTGAGGCCTTTGCCCTCCTCTTTCTGCCTCCTTCCTAGAAACCAGCCTCTGTCACTCCCTCTGGCCTGGGTTTCTGCTGCAGCTGGTTCCTGGTGACCAGGTGCTACTGAAGTAGGTCACTACTCTGTGCCACCTGACCTGCTCTAGTCTGTTCCATTCAGCTCGGTGCTCATCTTGTTCCCAACTGTCAATTTCTTGTCATGCTCCCACCATGGCCATCCCAGTTTAGTTGGGTTCTTCGATGCCTGTCCTCTTGTAACTAGAGGCCCAAGCACCTCCCTGCTCCCAGTGCCTCACACATGCCTGTCTCCTGCCTTCTCTGGGAGTACATCAGGGGAGGAAGTGGAAAGCTTGCCTTCCTGCAGCCTTTCATTCTGCAGGATAGATCTTCCATTTTGCCCTTGGCCTCAGCTACCTGTAAAGATGGAGGGCCTGGATTATGCTGGCCTGGACAGCCATCACGGTGTCTGCCTGGATTTTCTATGGAGCGTTTCTCAAGGTGGGGAATTCTCTGGGTGCAAGGCTTGTGCAGCTCTGTGACCCCACTGGATTCTGCTCTGTGTGGTATCCCTACTCCTGGGACACTGTGGTAGACACATTTCTGCCTTAGGGATGAAGCACTTGAGGCACAGGCCTGCTTATCAGGAGCAACCTGGCTGAAATGACTTGCCTAGAAAAGGATGAAGAATTGCCATGAAAACAGTTTCTCCTGCAGGAGAATAAAGTAAACTGAAACAATCGCAGGGTGAATCCAGGAGGCAGCAAAGTATCGGCTGGAGTCCCCAACTCCCAGTCCTTTCCAAGAAATGTGTGAAGGACTTTCTGTGCTTCACAAGTGTGTTCCAAGTGAGAATTTTCAACATAGCATGGTCCGGGGGCTTTTCAGTTTTTCTCCCTATGTTAGTCTTTGTGATTCTTTGTTACAAATGGCCTCTCAAAGGGATTCAGAGGATGTGTTTTGAGAATTTTTTTTTTTTGGTGGCAAAAACACACAATTGCTCCAAGAGCTACATTTCCCCTTAGGTTGTAGGAGGGTACCAGGTGCTAGACAGGCCCAAGATTATTGTGTGCAGCTGATAGGTCACATTTCCCTTGAATATAGACATGTGTTCTGTCAGTAAAAGTAAACACATAAGTGAAGAAAGCTGAAATGAAGCAAACAGCTAGCCTCCATGTGTCTCAGCAGGTGATCCCTGTGTGGGCAGGTGAGCTGACCTATACATTTCTCAGGTCTTAAATTTTGACTGGAAACCTTGCTATTCCCTTTTCTCTTGACTTTTCTCTAGATGAATCTCAGGTATGTGTGAATTTGAGAAGTTATAGTTGGAGTTATAATAGCTACAGGCCCTGCCCTCCAAGAAACAGAGGTCACAGAGAAGGACCTTAATCATAACTGTCACATGAAAAGGTAAAGTTGTGGCTGAGGTGGGTGCTGTGCAGGGGAGATGCTGCTGCCTGGAGGCTCACTGGGTCCTGGTGCCATTTTCCTGAGGAGATCTGAGGGAGTGGAGAGGCACAAACAGTACAACATGAGGTGGACTGAGGAGGTCCCAGCCAGACAACTGCAGTCGCAGTTGCCCAGTGAGGGCATGGCTGGACATTCCCTATGGACTCTCTTACCTTTCTCCTTTCATATGGTGGGAGGAGCTGAGGGGCTCTAAAGAGAAATTACATGGAAAATCTGTTTCTTTGTGCAACATCTGTCCTTACTTTCCAGGACGTTGTTCTGCAGTGCTGCCTGCCTGCCCTTCCTCTTCTGTGACTCTGGGAGCTTCTGCATCTTGCTCAGTGGAACAGGAAGTAGTGTGGGGACCTAGGCAGCACCTGGGCTCCCGTGAAGCCAGTGTGGAATGGAGCAGAAGACTGTTGTGTGGGAATTCTGGTAGATATTTCTGGACTATAATGGAGCTTTAGTGAGGACAAATCTTCATGGTGAGGGGTCAGCTTCAGGGCAAGAGATTATCAAAAGGTGTGTGGGATGGTTCTCTAACTTTTGTCTTTTTTGATCTATTGCTTTGAAAGTCAAACAAAGATTTTTGTTTTCCCTTTTCTGCTTTCCTCCTCAGCAACTAAGTAGCCTCTATCTTTTACAGATGGCCTGTAGCACTGTCATCTTTTAGGGTCAAGATTTACACTGCAGGATCTCGAAGTAGACCAGCGAGAGCCTGCCCATCTTTCCTTTCCTCCATATCTCTTGGAGAATTTTTCCTATCCTTGACCTGATATTTCACCTCATTCCCTTGAGGTAGCTCAGGGCCCCTTATGAATCAGGAAACTGAGATACAAAGTGGTGATGTCAGTGGTCTGGATGAATCAAGACAAGAATGTAGCTTCTTTGCTGGGTCTTCCTTCCCTATTCCTTGGGGTCCCCTCCAGTATCCCCATCAATATCTTGTACAACCACACGTGTTCCTCTTATTAATAAGCATTATTAATCTAGGGCACTTGGACCCCTTGGAATTTAGGCAAATTGTGCATAGGTTCATTTTGGGGAATGAATAACACCCAAGACTCAGAGAAGGTTGGGAACACCATTACCAACACTGTTATAGAAAACTGGACACCTGGGCAAGAGTAGACTCTGGCAGTGATAAAAACACCACTGCAGGTGCTGACCCAGGCATGGCCTGGCTGGGTGGCCTTGAACACACCTCTGACCTCTCTGGGTCTCAGAGTTCTGTCTGTAAAATGAGAGGCTTGGATGAGATGGTCGCTGAGGTTACTCCCGAAAATGACCTTAAATGTGAACGTGTGTTTGGTGAGGAGGCAACGTTATTGTATGTCTGAATCTGTGTCAGGCCCCAGTGTGTCCAGGCCCCCTATTTCTGGCTCCTTGTTGTAGGGCCCAAAGCTTTTGATGGGAAATACTCCCAAATAATTTAGTGAGTAATAATTTAGCTGACCGGAGCTCACAGGTGCTCCCTTCCCCCTTTGCTGCCCAGGGCATAACAGATGGCCTTGATGGTTCAATCCTATGAATCCTGATGGGGACTCGCAGTAAACCAAGGGCAGCCGTCAGCCTGGAAGTAGGACGCAGTGAAGTGCTGTTCTGTCCTTGGAGCTAGCTGATCAAGGACATCCTGGTGTCTCGGAGCTTTGCTCAGGGTTGGCTTCTCGCCCACCCTTCTGAATTGTACAGGACTTCCTCAGACCTGTGCAGTTAAATAGCCCATGAGAGTGAGACAGAATTAAGGCTGTGAACACTGTGGACTGCACCTTCCTTTCTCTCTCAACCTTTCTGGAATGTTCACTCTAGGAATCTTGGGGATCTTGATTGTGAAGAAAGCATTTCCCTTTCAAGTTTGGTTTTGGGGAAACATGATGGTTTTTTTTTTTTTAATTTTTTAAAATTTTAATTTTTGCATATTTTACAATATATGATTGTATAACTGCTAATCCCCATGGGAATACCCCCCACACACACACCACATCTCCCCTGGTCTCTTTGCCTCCTTTCTTTTTGCTGTTTGTCCTTGTTTAGTCCTTTAGTCTTTTTTTTTCTTTTCTTTGATCCATTTCCTCGTTTTTGGTGAGGGTGCGATTTCCCCGGACTTGGTAGAACGTGCTGTTTATCATTCCTGTACTGCTTTTGGAGCACCTTTGGTCTTGGTGGATCTCTTCTCTGCAGTTTGTGCTACGTTTTGTTGCTCCTTCAGTCATGCTTCAGGTCTTTGGCTTTGGGGGCATGACTCCGCCTTATATTTTGGAAGAGCAGATCCTCGAAGGGACA
>PVHY01011365.1:0-48274 GCA_004024945.1 Uropsilus gracilis | reverse complement strand
GTGGTGGTGGTGTTGGGAGGGCGTGCAGGGACCTTCAGGGACCCTTACAGCAAAAGTACCCCCAGGATCCTTAAGGCAGCACAGAAAGGCTGAATGAAGGCTTTTAAATCAGAGTCCACAAGTTCAAGTCCTGCTTCCAACTGCTTTTTGCCGGATGGCCTTGGGCAGAAAGTCAGAGGAGACCCTAGAATCCTGTGGCCTTAGGCAAGTGACTCAACCTATCAGTGCTTCAGTTTCCCCAGCCACAAAAACTGAGACTAGTTTATGTAGGTAAAACACCTGGTGGAATGCTGCAGGGGAGGCAGCAGGATGTGCTCTAGGACTTCACTGCTTGCCACCCTCTTGCTGTTGGCCTAGGCCATTGGGTCACAGCAATTGAAGTCTGCCCTTTCCATGCCTCAGGGCTACCCCTCCCCCTGTTAACCCTCCTAGGCTGAGCACAGCAGTTCTCAGGCAGGGACTCTAAAGGCCAGGGTTGACCTCTGTAACAGTATCTCAGTCTTAGGTGGTGAGAAGCCAAAGACAGTGGTCCTCTTACCTCTAGACTCCAAGCTGCCACCTCAAAAATCATTCAGAAACACAGGCGGGTCACCCAACCTTAAAAATGCCAAGAACTTCTCACCCACAGCTATCAAGAGTGGAACCCCAAGAATCTTCATCAGGCACTTCCTCCAGCCTTGTCCCTCATCATCCTACCACAGGACCTTGCATGATCTGGCCTCTTTCCCTGCAAGGCTGCTCTGGTAGACACACACACACAGTACAAGTGTGTGACCTCTTCTGTCTTACTAGTCAGGGTTACTCTTCCCAAAGTACTTTTTGCACCCTGGCTCTGCCAGGATTACTTGGGACCTGGTTCTTGCCTCAAAGGGTCAGCCAGCCCAGAGTAAAGCATATACACAGGAAAAATTCCACCACTAGTAAACATACTAGCATCACTAGAGATGGCAATTCCTTCAGTAAATGGTGATAATGTGGGACCAGCTTATTTCATGTTCTTTTTTTTTTTTTTTTTGAGACTAGTTCTCACTATTTTTGCCCATGGAACTGCAGGCTCATGTTGCCCAGAGCACCACAGACTCAAGCAATCCCCAGCCTCAGCTTCCCAGGTAGCTGGGATTACAGGCATGCGCCACCAGGCCCAGTTATTTTTTGGGACCAGGTCTAGCTGTGTTGCCCCGAGCGGAACTGAACCGCGATCCCTAGCCCCAGCCGCTTCATCGGCTAAAGCTTACAAGCATGCATCACCGTGCCCGGCCTTATTTCATGTTCTAAAGGAAATAACACAGATGTGTTAGTTGTATTCACTAGAACATATGATTTGGGTAACAGAAGTTTGGGAAAAAGCAAATGGTGACCTGATTAAGCTGAGGCATTCTTGCCCCTCCCCAGGCTGGGGTCACCTCTGCTCTGAGAACTCCATTGGCAAGGAAGTTCTTGATAAAGCTGTTGTCCATAAAGGTCAGATAGATACTCCCCACCCCCAGCCAACTCCACCACAACCTCATGCTTCACAGGAGTAGTGCAATTCGAGGCATGTACATCTTACACTCAGTTTCTCTGTCCATATGATGGGTATAAAGAACATTACTCTCACAAGAAGTTGTTATGTGGATCAAATGAAAAATATCCTATGTAAATATACTTAGGAAGCTATTAATGCCATTAAACTTTCTGAATGCTGAAAGGCCTCTTTGTGGCAAAGCTTATTAATAAATAATAAAATCTGCACCTGTGGGTGTAACCAGTTTTATTATAGAGTCTCTTGCCAGTTCTTGCCCCATCAACCTCACTGCTCATCACCTTGCTCAGCTCCTAGGATCTGGCCCAGCTAGAGCCCTGGTAAGGGCAGGGATTCTAGCTGGGCCATCCAGAGCCACCTGGCCTACACCCAGGTCCTGACCCTCCTGAAGCTGTTCTCTGGAGACAAGTGAGCCTGTGGCAAGGAGTGGGGGGATGAGTCCAGCCCCCGGCATGTACAAGCAGCCATGACTTTCTGGGTTAGCACCGGTGCGGCAGAGAGATGATGACATCCCCTCCCCAGTCCCCTGCAGAAGAAGGGCGCAGGCTACAGCTCTCTTGTTTTCCTGGGGATGGAAGTGGCAGTGGTGGATAGTGGGGGGAGCAGCAGCATCTGGGATCTTTTTTCCTCTTCCCTAAGCACATAAGTCCCCTCTCCCCCCCCCCCAAGAGGCTCCTCTCATGGAATTTCAAGCTGCTTTAAAGACTTACTAAGTACCTGGTCTATTTTTGTTGATTGTAAAATCCATTTTAAAGCTAAAGATACTTACCTAAAATACAGGCTTTCCATCAGAATTCTTGCTGTGGTTTTTCTAAAGTCTAGCATTGATATGAAAGGAATGGGGGGTGGGGTGGGGGTGAGTTAGGACTCTGGGACTTGTTCTTGGACTGAGGAGCTGCTAAGGCCAGGGCCTTCTCCACACCCATGGCCAAGTTCCCACCTCCAGAACGGGTGCCTGGCGCAGAGCAAGCCCTCAGTGAATAATGGTTGAACGTATGGATGAATGTGCGCAGAAATCATGTGACTCTGTGCCGGGCCGTTCTGAGTGCTGGGGTCCAGATGGGACTCTGATCCCATGCCAGTAGGTGCCTTTAGTGTTAGCAAAGCATCTCCTGAGTCTCTTTTACAGATGCACTAAATGAGACCCAGAGAAACTAGAAGGGCTGGTCTGGGAAACAACTTGTCTCTGGCTGGATTCATTCACCGAGTATTGGGACTGCAGACTCTTCCCACAGCACCACATCTTTCCTCTTGTCCCTGTATACAGGTAGGAAACTCCTAACCGTGCAGCGGTTTACCCACTAACCCGACTGGTCAACCTCCACTTGCTGCCACCATGTGCCAGATTCTGTGCTGGGCTCCAGGGAAAGGAGCACTTGTGAGGAGGGGGCTGCAAAATTGAAGGATGAACAAGTCCTAGGGGCTGTTCCTCCCCCTACCAATGAAGGAGATGAAACATCTCTGTGCCCACATGGAAGAGTTCGGCAAAGCTTCAAAGAGTTAAACACAGATATACACAGATATACCAGACAGCCTGGTAGTTCCACTGGTAGGTGTATAGCCAAGAGAGATGAAAATAAGGACTCAAACGGTACTGGTATGTCAAGGTAAGGTCTGTCGTGGCATTATTTACAATAGCCAAAAAGGTGAGAGCAACTCAAGTGTCCACAAGCAGGTGAATGAACAGGATGTAGCATGTGCACGCAGTGAGCGCACAGCCGTAAGAAGGGACGGGGCTCTGACAGATATACGACGAGGATGAACTTGGAAGATCATATTTAGTAAAATAAGCTAGACAAGAAAGGACCAGTATTGTATGAGTCTACTTATACAAAACATCTCCAAAGCACAAATTCGGAGGAACAGAAAATAAATTAGCTGTGACCACAGGGCAGGGTTAAAGAGGATGGGGAGCTATTGCTTAATAGGAGTGGAGTTTCTGTTTGGACTGATAACGAATTCTGGAAATAGTGGTGATGATTGCACAACATTATGAATGTGACTGCTGCCACTTACTAATGGTGAAAATGGAAAATTTTGTTATGTACTTCACCAATTTTTTTCGAAGCACACATACACTCAAAAAGCCCTGTGATAGCAGCATTGCAAAAGTAGACATAGGAATCAGTGAAAGAGAACAATAAGACTAAGAGCAATTCTACGCATTATTTATGGGAATCTAGTTTATGATAAAGGTGGTTTTTTTAAGATAGCAAGGAGAGAGCAGGTATTTCAGGTGGTATTAATACAATGGAAATGCTCCCACAGAGAGGGGTAGGATAGGCTGGTGATGGTAGCTTTTGCAGCTAGCTTAAGAAGCCAAGTCAAAGGCTGGGCATGGTGGCTCATGCCTGTAAGCTTTAGCCTATGAAGCGGCTGGGGCTAGGGATTGCAGTTTGAGTCCCGCCTGGGGCCTGTAGGGAGACCTAGTTCCAAAAAAATAGCTGGGTGTGGTGGTGGTGCACGCCTGTAATCACAGCTACCTGGGAAGCTGAGGCTGGGGATTACTTGAGTCTGTGGTACCCCAGGCAACATGAGCCTGTGGTTCCACGGGCAAAAATAGCGAGACCTAGTCTCAAAAAAACAAACAAACAAACAAACAAGAAGCCAAGTCAAAAGCAAGCAAAAGTGAAAATACAGAACAACCTATTTTTAAGAGCATTAGACAAGATGGGGCGTATTCAGGGTGATATGGCCGTAGACTATAACAGCAGTGGGAAGCCCTTCTTACGTGAGCTATAAAATCACAACACCATAAGATTTTCCTTGAACTGAAGATCTGGTCAGCTCTAATAAAACTTCAAACTCACACAAATACATCTTTGAAGCCTTGGGCCTCTATGCCAAGGTAGTGCTCCCTCGGGCCATGTTCAAGGGCGTTCCCTGAAACACTGTTCCCAAGGAGAAAGCAAAAGCAGCTCAAATGCTCCAGCAACAGCCCAAAAGTGGGACGAGGATGTGATGGCGATCTGGCTGCGACATCTGTCACCCCATTGATCGCCAGGGTTGATTCGGCTGATCTGGCTGGCTAGGCGGGTGTCCCCTTCCTCCCTCACCGCTCCATGTGTGTCCCTCCCGAAGCTGCGCGCTCGGTTGAAATGGACAGCCTTCCCGGAATAGAGACGGTGGACCGTTCTTCGGTCAAGGGTATACGAGTAGCTGCGCTCCCCTGCTAGAACCTCCAAACAAGCTCCCAAAAGTGGGATGAATGAGGGCATGTGAGATCTGTGAAATACTATGTGGCAGTTAAAAAGAATGAGGTCGATTTAGAATATTGATGGAGAAAAACCTCAAAACGGGGTTGGGGGGAGAAAGAGCAAGAGAACCCCCACGCCTTGGGTCACTCCCAATGTATGTCCTTGGCCTGCTGAGCTCCTTCCTGTTCCTGAGACCCTGCAGGTGGAGTGCATAGCTGCCTAGCGCCACGACTACTCCATGCGATGCCCTCTGAAGCACTGCCATGAGGCCCTGGAATGTTCTACCCTGGCAGCTACACTCTGGGAGGAATGGCCAGGAAGGGGGCAGCGGGGTGGGGTGCCGGTATTCAGGCATTAGTGGAAGCCGAGTGACAGGAGTAGGCATAAAAACAAAGTCTATAAAAAGTAGCAGGAAAGCAAGGTCAAGGGGCCATAGCAAGTGCAGGGAAATTTCAGTGACTGGCCGATTACGTTCAGGTGGAGACAAGTAAAATCAACATGTCCTCAGATGCTGCTTTAGGTCACTCTGTCTCCTCCTGATGCCGGTCATCGGGCTGGAACTAGATCTCTCGTGGTGAATCTGTGCTAGAGCCTGCTTTGGTCTCATTGGGTGTCCACTGGCCCCCTCCAGTTCTCCCAGCTCCTTCCCATCTCAGGAAGGCAAGGAGGCCCACACCTTATGAGCACTCATTATCATAGCCCCCCTCTCCCTAACAGTTACTGTCATCAGAAAGGGAAGCAACGTGCCCTAGGCCACACAACTTATAGGGATGAAGGCAAGGACCTGTATCAGAGCAGGGGTCTGTTTACACCTAACCAGGCCCTTCCCACTAGCTGATGCTGAGGAAGAAGCTCTTAAGTCCCACTATGTCAAGAGTCTCTGTTCAGTGATTCAGAGGCTGTAAACTGAGTCCTGACCTCAGATCCTCTAAGCACGCTGGTAAGGAAGACAAGCTACAGGAGGTAGTGAAAGGATGAGCGCAACATCCGCTGGTGGGAAGCATTACCTGGATGCTTGAGGGTATGGGTGATAGAGGATACAGAAGGTAGAGGAAGACAAGGAATGTCTGGGGCCCAGTGCAGAAAAATGGCAAAACCACAGGTGGTTTGTTGGTCTCCTCCCAACCAGTTCTCTTGCCCTGAGGGGGGAGAGCCTTAGGCCACTATAAGAAAATAAGATAAATAAAGGCCAGGCACGGTGGCTCATGCCTGTAAGCTTCAGCCTATGAAGCGGCCGGGGCTAGGGATTGCGGTTCGAGTCCCGCTTGGGGCAACACAGCGAGACCTAGTCCCAAAAAATAGCTAGGCGTGGTGGCGTGTGCCTGTAATCTCAGCTACCTGGGAAGCTGAGGCTGGGGATTGCTTGAGTCTGTGGCATCTTGGGCAAAGAGAGCCTGCGGTTCCACGGGCAAAAATAGCAAGACCTAGTCTCAAAATAAAAAAAATAAAAAAAGATAAATAAAACATTAAATGAAAAAGATAAATAAAACATTACAAAGCAAGGAAGATTCCCCTTCTCCGTAGAGTCTTCTCAGCGCTCTCTCTCCACCAACTTGCTCACTAGTACAGATCCTGGGGCCAGTGGGAAGCACAGGCCAAGGATGGAGCTCAGGAAGAGTCTCCATCTGGGCTGGGAGGGATGGCTGCTGCAGGAACCCAAAACAGTGCTGGCAACATAGCTGGAGGTGAGAACCAGGGCTGCCCTAAAGGCTGGAGGACTTGGTCAAGTCCTGCAGGAAGAGCCCTGAAGATGAGGCGGGGGAGGAAAGACACTATGCTGTGGATCTGGGGAGCAGCTGCTGCAGAGTTAACTCAGCCCTAAATCTGATGGTGACATTGAGCAACTGGTGAGATGGGAAAGAGGAGGCCAGGAGGTGGCCCCTCTTTTGAAGAAGCTAGTTGTGAAGCTGGTTCCTGTGATAAACACAGGAAATTCCTGAAGGGATGGAAAAACTCCAAGAAGGCTGCAGGGTTTCTAAGAATGGGAGGCTTGGAGGTGGAAGGGACAGGAGCAGGAACTGCAACAGAAGAAACGTGGGTGATTGAGGAAGCCTTGGGAGGTGGGCACCAGGGGCAAGTGGGCAGGTGAGCCACAGTCAGGGTGGTGTGGACCCAGTGACGTCATGGTGAATGAGCCAGGGACTGAAAGGAGGTCACGCTGCAGGGTCTTCACCTTTTCAATAAGCCTACGTTACCTGGGAGAGGAAGGAAGAATAAGAGAAAGGGGTGTTCTAGAAGCTAAGGGGGCAATTGGGTTTTCGGATGATGCAGGGAGATGGGAGGTGGGAGTACCAACAGTCACAAGTGTAAAAGTAAAGGCCAGTGGGTGGCACCCTGAGGAAGGGACTGGGTAGGAGAGAGGGCTCTAAAGCTGGGGCACTCATTGGCGTGTACACACACCAACAGCACGCACGGAAAGGTAAACTACTGAAGATACAGAGAGAATGGAGAGAATGGAACGAATAATGGCTGGGGGGGTTTAGGCACCAGCATGGAGAGAATGGAATGAGTAATGGCTGGGGGGGTGGGCAGCAGCATGCAGGCCAGGATTCCAGCAGCATCCTCAGCTGGTGTATCCACGCTGGTGACCGTGCCAAGGCTTCCTGGGTGAAAATTTTCACCTTTTAAACATCAACTCCGCAAAGCCCGGTTGCCAACTGCTATCTGCGTCTGTTATTTTTGGGTTTAACTATAGGAATTTACACTTATCCTAATTACATTTCATAAACTGTCTTCACGATCATCTGTTCTGGTACAATGACCGAGAAAACATTAACCTCAATCTGTGGCTTGCCAAGTTCCTTTTCCGTTCAGCCCCAGGTACGCACCAGGCTGTGTGAAGAACAAGACACATCGCTGCTCTCAAGGTGTTTCTATTGCAGTGTGGGGAAGACACAATAACAGACCTTTTTAATACAGTTTCAATTTCGTGGCAATTGCAATGAGGGAAGGAAACGGAAGGCTTCCCATTGCCCTAGAATTAGCCACTATGACCCAGAGCATGTTCCACATTCTAGAATCTGACAGCTCTCGGCCAGATGTCTGGCTGGAGGCAGCTAGAATGTTCAACAAACAGCTTAGGTTAGTGTGGGATGCTTGGACTGCCCAGCGGAGGGGGAAGCCCACATAGGGGTGATGAGGCCTGAGCTGAGTTTTGGGAAATGAGCAGAGCGGTGTGTTCTGGGAAGGAGGCTATGCAAAGCAAGGAATGCAGGCAGGTGGACGGGAGAGTTGGACAGGAAGTAGCAGATGGCCAATGAGAGGTGATGGGCAGGGGCTGTGAGCAGGTCTGAGGTGGGGAGGACAGCTGGGAGGATGCCCCCCTGGAAAGCAGAGACCAGTGAGATCCAGGCATGGCACGATGGGGTCTGGCCCTGAAGCAGAGAGGAGGGAACAGGTCAGATCTGGGAGGCAAACCCTGCAAGACACAGTGACAGGTAGGGTGGGAGAGAAGCAGCGGCCAGGCAGGTAGACATCTAGGTTTTTTGGTTTTTTTTTGTTTTGTTTTGTTTTGTTTTTTACTAATTAATAGAGCCATTGATTAGTTAATAGAGCAACAGTCCTCGAATGCAAGATGGGATGGAATCAGAGCACAGAGGTGGTGTTGGCTGTAGGCAGAGTAGGGACACCTTCATTTTAAGAGGAGGGAGGTGAGAGGGGGGCATTTGTGGGTCTGGTTGTGGGAAGCAGAAGGGAGTGGAAGATAAGCAAGGAGAGGTGGAGTTGGAGCTCTGAGGAGCAAGGAGGTCTGAAATAGTCACTGCTGAGAAAGGGGTGAGACACAAAAAAAGATCACTTGATGTAGCTCTGCCAGGGGCCCAGCGATGCGGGGATCATTTTGATCTCCCATCTTTGTAGCTGGTGTCCTTTCTTGTATGAAAGCATTGGCTTTTCCCATAGCCAAGCAGACTGACTTTCCTTTATAGCATCTTGGTTTCATGGCATACTTTAAAAAGCTTTCTTGTTCCTTGGCAGTTTAAAACAAAGCACAACTTAACAAACGAAAACAAGGCAGGGCCACATGCACTAATGTGAACACCCAAGACACATCACCAGCCCGATGCAGGATGGGCCTGAACTGCTCAGGGCTTAGACACAGACGACAGGGTTCCAATAAATACACGCCGTCCTGGACATGCTTTTCTCGTCCTCAACTCTGGTTCTTTCTCTGGAAGATCACAGTCTACAAAATGTACAGACATCTATAGAAAGTTCATGGGCTGCCTATGTGACCGGCGAGGCTCAACAGCAAACTACTTGTCGTTAAGCTTGAGGGGAGTCCAAAGTTATGTGTGAGGGTGTGGGGGGACTCAGTGGTGAATAGTGAAGGGAGTTAGCATAAGGGTCAGTTGTACGTTGTGAAGTGAAACAGTCCAACATGTTGTGGCCACCGAGAGAAGCAGCGGCATTTTCAGGCACCAGGCTAGAATGCCCGGACTTGAGAACAGAGAGCCTGGGATCAGAAGAGAGGACTTGGGGAGGACCAATTTTGTGCTAGGGCTTTGATAAACCTATTTTGTACTAAGGTCAAAGCAAAAAAAGGTTAAGCAGCATTCCCAAGGGTATAGGGAGGGCGTTGTTCTCTGGCCCCGGGCCCTAATTAACCCTCATCATGATGCTATGTCACTTCTTATAATATCACACTAAGTGACAAAGTGGACACAAAACTGTTTATAGTATGAGCACAATTTGTAAAAATATATAGATGGGTGTGTGTGTATACATATGTGTGTATTTTAGGCAGTATATTTATAGACATACTGGAAACAAAAACATTGAAATGTTAAAAGTGATTATCTAATTCTGGCTTTAAAACATGTTTTTCTAGCTTTTCTATAATTAACAATATTATCAGCAGAAAAAAATGTTATTTAGAATAATCACTGGAATGGGCATGTATCAAAGACATCCTATAAAAATAGACTTTCTGGGAAAAGATACCTTGGCAACATACCCTGAGAATTTGAATAAACAGAAAGCATTAAGCTTGATTCATGGGGTAATAGTGGAAAGAATGAGATTTAGAAGATTTAGATTTGGGCTCTTAAGAGTTCTAACTCACTAAGCCTCAATTTCCATATACAAAATGAGTCTGAGAATAATAAAATTCGCATCACACAGTTGTAGAGACCAAGTGAAACATTACAGATGAAAAAAAACTGTATGAGTCAATTAAAACACATTGGTTTAATATTATTATTAATTCTACCTTTTACTCTTTTATTATTGTGGAGGCATATATCCAAGTCAAAATTAAATTGTGATTGTACAATGTAGTGCCAATTCTTGACTCACCGGTCACTTCGCTCTCATAAAATAGACATTCATTAAAATCAGGCTATAGCTTGTATTGTTTAGCTATAATCATTAGGACACATATTCAAAGTTTCCCCATATTGCAATGCAGAAATAATTGTCGGGAACAATTCAAGAGAACTGTTTCCCCGACAAGCCACCCTGCATGCCCAGGACCTTCCTGGGTACGACGTCATGTTCTGTGCACCCATAGCTATTTGGAGCTTCCAGGCATCCTCTGCCCTAAGGGTTTATAACCCTGCTTATACCAAATCAGAAGACAAACCTAGTTTCCTAAAATGCCTCCCCTTCTTCTTCATGATGGGCAGGTGCCCGTCTTCCTGTGGAGGCCAGTCTATTCAGCCGGTTCCTTCCCCAAGCCTTTTAAAGTCATCGTTCCTCTGGGTTCCAGAGTATCACCTAGTCAATAGCCTAGATGAAACCACCTCTCACTCCCTACTCTCAGGCTACCTCTGCTCGCTCTCTCTCTTTTCCCCCCTCTCCCCACTTCCCTGCTTTTTCTCTCCCCCTTTCCCCTCCCCCCCTCTTTTTTGAGACTATGTTGCCAGGGGTAGACCCAATCCAGGATCAATACAGGATCCCAGATCTGGGATCCCGTGGACTCAGGCAATTCCCTGCCTAGCCTCCCAGGTATCTGGGATTATAGGCGTGCGCCACCACGCCCAGCTATTTCTTTGAGACTAGGTCTCACTATGTTGCCCCGGGGTGGGTCTTGAACCTGTGGAATCAAGCGATTCCTAGTCTTGGCCTCCCTTCTTAGGCTGGAATTAAAGAAGCGAGCCACCGCACCTGGTTTGCCCTATCTTTGTATGCTACCAGAACATCAATTATTTCTTAAGCGGAGATCACATTCAAATACCATAGGATTTACCATTTTACTTTCCCATCAGCAAAGTACACAGGTTTCAGTTTCCTTGACACTTATATAAAGGTATGATGGCTTGAACACACCTACCTTTCCTTCTGAGACTTTTATGGGTTTAGTTCTGACATTTCAGCTTGGGATCCATTTGGAGATTATATTTGTACATAGTATGAGTGAGGGACCCAACTTTTATCTTTTGCATATGTATATGCAGTTGTCTCAGCACCAAACACTTTTCCAAAAGGATATTCTTTGACAATTGACTAGCCTTGGTGACCATGTTGAAAATCATCTAAACCTTAGATGTCAACCATAGATTATTGCTGAACACTCAGTTCTATTCCACATCTATCTGTATGCCAGTAGTATACTGTCTTGATTATTGTAACTTTACAGAAGATCTTGAAATTGAGAGTGTGTGTCCACCAAATTTGTTCTTTTTCAAGACTGTTTGGAGTACTTGGGGATCCTTTGAATGTCCATATGAGTTTTTGCATCCAGATTGTCTATGTCTGCAAATAGGCAGTTGTAATTTTCATGAGGAAGACACTGAATGTGTAGATCAATTAGGGGACTATGACCATGTTATCAATATCAAGTCTTCTGATCCACAAACATGAGATGTCTTTCCTTTATTTATATCTTTAATTTCTTTCAACAATGTTTTATAACTTTCAGTTTATTTAATCTTTGGCTAAATGTATTACTAAGTATTTTGTTCTTTTTTATGCTATTATCAACAGAATTCTTTTCTTAATTTCAACTTTGGATTTTTCACATGTAGAGTTTAGAAACACAATCGACTCTTAAAATATTGAACTTGTGAAATTAGATAACTAAACTTACAAAACAGAAAACTTACCTACACTTACAAGTGGGAGCAGCTCACCCTTTAAACTTAGCCACCCCCTAGGTTTGTCCCCAGCCCATGCACACAGTAGCAAGACCAACTATCTTAAAAAGAAACAAAAATTGTATTCATTAAAAAGAGAAAACAGGCAAAAGTCACTGAGGGTACAAGGGACCCCTTTGACTATCTTACCACACAGTTCAGTCTCTAGTTCAAAAAGCTGCACGTGGGTCCTTCAGTCACGTGCATCCAAAATACAGCATCTGTTTCACCTTAAGCCAGCACCGGCAGATTCAAATGCAATGAAGAAATAAAGATGGCATCGTCAATCTGTCTCCATAAGACAGAGCTCCAAGCCATTTTTCCTGCTTTAACTCTTAAGTGGCCTGAACCACCAAGACTCACTAGAAACAACAGCAGCAACCACCTTAGTCATCGCACATAGAGAACAGCAACACTCCAGGTTCTCTTCAGGTCTCCAGACAAATCTCAAACTTCTAAGTCTCTAGTTGAAGCAATTTTCCAAGTAATGAAGTTTCCAAGTCAGATTACACAGGTCACAAGTTTCTTCAGAATGCTTCCCTAGGCTCCTTGCCAGCCCAGCTGGGGATGGAAGCCCACAGTGTGGCTTCCTTCCCAGTCCTGCTGCCACACATGGCAGCACATGGCAGCTGTAGCTACGGGGCCTTTAGCCTCCTTGCTGCTCCTCTGTTTTCTGCTTTCTCCCTTTCTCCAGCTGGGCTGCTTCCTAAATCCCTTCTCTCTGTCCCTCTTCTCCAGGTACTGCCCACCAGGGAAAAATAGCATAACCCTGCGTTACACAGGTAGGGCCACAGCCCCCATTTTCACTACATCACCCCTGCCTACTTGGGAACAGTTTCAACTAATTGCTTATTGTTCCTAAGAATAGGTCATATTTTCTTACTTGTTTCTTAACAAGTTTCTTTGCAAATTTCATAATTTACTGGAAGTTTCAAATAATGTAACATGGCAACTCTGGGAGTGAGAATTTGCCTCTGCTATGGGGTTTTTTGTTGTTGCTCTGTATAGTAGCTATTCAGTGACTGTGAATTCATTCTGCAAAATCTGTATGCTGTGTCATAAGTGGCCACTGTAATTTGCTCAGTAAGCCAGTGGCCAGTTAATGATTAGACAGAGATTTCCTTAGCCTCCTGGAACCAATGAAGTCCCCAGTCTTTGTGGAGGAATTCTGCATGTGTATTGGGTCAGGTCTCCAGCACTCAGCAAGGTAGTCTGCTACTTTGCCTCAGCCTTTATGTCTGCTAGCACAGAGCTTTGAGGTAGCAAAGAAGAGATTGCTGCCTTTTCATGTCTTTTCTAAACATGCACACAGCCGCACACATGTCTGGCCTTCTGGATTCCAGGACCACGTCAGGCCTATTAAAAACCACCTACAGAAATTTATTTTGCAGCATTTCCTTTAAAACCTTATATTCTATTGTTTAACGAACAGTTATCCATTGCTTTAAAGCAGCCGTGGCATTAAAATACCAGACAAGCTGGGCATGGTGGCACACGCCTGTAAGTCACAGCCTATGGAGCACGGCTGGGACTGGATATCGCGGTTCAAGTCCCTCACAGGGCAACACAGCGAGACCTAGTTTAAAAAAAAAATAGCTGGGTGTGGTGGCACGTGCTTGTAATCCCACCTACCTGGGAAGCTGAGGCTGGGGATTGCTTGAGTCTGTGGTACCCTGGGCAACATGAGCCTGCGGTTCCACAGGCAAAGATAGTGAGACCTAGTCTCAACAAACAAACAAACAAATAAATAAAATACTAGACAAATGTCCCTAGCAAAAGACTTTTAGCACTGGGACAATTTAAGTAAGGTCAAAAAAAGGACAAGCGGCCAGGCATGGTGGCACATGCCTGTAGGTGGCAGCCTAGGAAGTCATGGCCAGGGCCAGGGATAGGGGTTCGAGTCCCGCCAGGGGCATGTAGCGAGACCTAGCCCCCAAAAAATAGCTGGGTGTAGTGGCGCACGCCTGTAATCCCAGCAACCTGGGAAGCTGAGGCTGGGGACTTCTTGAGTCTGTGGTACCCTGGGCAACATGAGCCTGTGGTTCCATGGGCAAAAATAATGAGACCTAGTCTCAAAAAAAAAAAAAAAAAAAAAAAAGGACAAGCTTTCCAGGTGAGATATTCAAGTGAATCACTAGTAAGACAAATAATGGTTGCTCTGTATGGTCTGGTCACTGCCTAACCTTCCAGCCTCATCTCCTACCTCTCTCTGCTTCCATCGCCCTGCTCTAACTATCTCCATATCTCCGTTGCACTCTTATAGTTTCTTGATAAACTTGTTCCTGATTCAGGGCCTTTACATATATTATGTCCTCAGCCTGAGAAGTTCATTCATTGTCTGTGATTAAACGTTCAGACCCTCAAAGTCTCTATAACATAATCTCCTCACCCAACCCCTACCTCCATTATTCTCTTGTTCTCCGTCTCCCATCACAATCTGGCATCAGGTCATATAAACACTTATTATCTGATTTCACTGTTAGAATCTGAGTTCTCCAGACTCTGATTAAATTTTATCTCTAGCTCCAAAAATAGTGCTTGGATCAGCTAATAAATACTTGCTTAAAAATGAAGTCATCTCCTATGATGTATTTGTATTGTCTACTTAGCTAAAGTGGACCATATTTCCAAGAATTCCCTTCCTGGTATAGTTTCAAATTAGCATGAGACATTTGGAAGGTGGCCGGGAAGAAGCAGTTATGTTCCTCTATGCCCAGAATGTCAGCACGGGGCATCAGGTGATTGACAGCTCAGGCACACTGTCACTTGCCTGTGGGGCCATCTGATTAGCGTCGAGCAGCCAAACCCACAGTACCTACAGTTTCTGGCTTCTCCAACTTCTGAGCCAGGTGAATGTTTAGCTCTGTGACACGTCAATATTCTGCCTGACACCCTTGTTACAAAGTCAGAGAGAAGGAGTCAGGGAGAAAATGACATGGGGTTCAGTCCATCCTGGTAGATTCTACTCAGCGTCCAAGGTTCTGACTAATATTTTATCTTCCTCTCTTTCGTAAAAGTTCAGCACCAGACAGCGACTCATGGTCACAACAACTTTTTTTTTTCTTTTTCTTTTTTGAGACTAGATCTAGCTATATTGTCCGGGGTAGTCCTGATCCCGGAGACTCAAGCAATCCCCAGCATCAGCCTCACAGGTAGCTGGAATTACAGGCACCCGCCACCGTGCCTAGCTGCTTTTTGAGATCAGGTTTTGCTTTGTTGCCCAGAGTAGTCTTGAACCCGCAAACTCAAGTAAACCCTGGCCTCTTGCCTCCCAGTGCTTGGACTATAGGCTCATGGCACCATGCCCGGCTTGATGGTCACATCTTTATAACAGATTTCTTATTACATAGATCACCAAATGATTCTGCTTCTCTGTTTGAACCTATACGTACCCTCTTCTGTCCTGTCATTTCAACTATTCTCTATTTATCCCCATCTGTTTTTAAACAAATGTCCCCAAGTTAATACAAAATCCCTTCTTAACCTCATACAACCTCCAAATATGGTGCCTCTCAAACTTCTTGAGATCTGTCTTCACTCATGGCCTTCCCTTCACAAGCTCCCCCTAGCTCCTGCTAGGTCAGCAATAACCTCTATTGGTAAATTTCAAATAATGCATCTTTTTTTTTTTTTAGGCTAGGTCCCGCTATGTTGTCAGGGGAACCCCTGCAGACGCTCATTGCCGGGGTACCCTGGACTCAAGCGATCCCCAGTCTCAGCCTCCCAGGTAGCTGGGATTACCGGTGTGCACCACCACACCCAGTTATTTTTTGAGACTAGGTCTTGCTATGTTGCCCTGGGTAGGTCTCAAACCTGCGAACTCAAGCGATTCCCAGTTCCAGCCTCCCATCCTAAGCTTGGGATTAAAGCCACATGCCACCACCGCTGGCTCAAAGAATGCATCTTTGGTGTTCCCATCAAGCAGAGCTGTGCTTCCCCTGAGGCTCACCCCTCCAGCTGCTCTAAAGCTCTCTTCCCTTGAGAAAGGTCCTCTGTAGACCATATATTTCTGTTTTCCCTTTTTTCTCTCTTCATTTTTGACTCCTGGCTGGCTCTTTTCATGTGTGCTAAGTGTTAGGGTCCCCAGGGAGACAGACCTTGCTGGCCTCTTTACTCTCTCCTTCGTTGGCCTCCATGCCCTTTGCCTCCATTCACCATGTGCCCGCATAATCCCTTTGACCTTCAGGTCTGCTTAGCGATGTCCAAAGTAAGCTCACATTAGCCTGTCCCAAATGCGCCCCTGACTTCCTATAAAGCTGATGACACCATCATGCTTTTCAGTAGTGGTGTGGTCAAAGCCGGATCCTGAGGATAATCCTGTCTATGCTTCCTCTCACTTCCAGCCAACAGTCAAGTCCTGGCTACTCTGTCTTTTAAATGTCACCAGTCACTTCTCCCTGTCTCCATAGGTCACTGTTCTTATCCTCCTGACTCCTTGTCACAGTAAGACTTCCCTTTCATCTGATCCTACTAACTCAGTCAATTATTGATGGGGTCTGACTATGTGCCAGAAGAACTTCTAAAGAAGCAGATGTAATCATGACATTCCTCTGCCCCAACCCCTCTGAAGAGCTTCC
This sequence comes from Uropsilus gracilis, assembly GCA_004024945.1. Classification (NCBI taxonomy): domain Eukaryota; kingdom Metazoa; phylum Chordata; class Mammalia; order Eulipotyphla; family Talpidae; genus Uropsilus; species Uropsilus gracilis. The sequence goes on along the minus strand of PVHY01011365.1, from coordinate 31,905 downwards.
GGTTGTCCCCAGGATAGCACATAACTCTCAGCAAGGTCCCAAGGTCTGGTGCATCTGGCCCCTCTCCTCTCACCATCAGTCCCTTTCCCTATTCTGTGTACCCTGCAGGCACCTCATACCACCCCTGGAATGAGAAGCATTTTTGGCCTTGGCACCCTCTGCCTGGAATGTTCCTCCAGGCCTCTCCTTCCAGCTCATTCCTGCTTTCCCTTCAGATCCTGGCCTGATCTGGTAATCCCCGCCCCCACCCCCAGCCAGGATAGTTCTCCTGTTAATCACCCACAGCACCTGCCCTTCTTCAGGGCCACTTCAGGCCTACTGTCACCCCAATATCTGCCCACCCACCAGACTCATGAAGGGGACATCTGGCCTGTGCTGTCCACCCAGTAGGGCTGGCTTGCAGCTGCTCACGGCCAGTGATAATAAATGCCTATTAAATAAAGTTAACATGTATGAAAGCTATTTATCTAGGCCAAAGCCCTTGTTTTACAAAGAGTAAGACGGTGCAACGGCAGCCTGGAGGGAGTCAGTATCCCTCTTTCGTAAGTCAAGAGAGGCAGCTGTTCACGCAGGCCTTGCCTGGAAATGCCCAGGGAGCCCTGAAATGCTGTTGAAGTAGACATACGCACTCTGAAACAACCTACCACCAACTGCTCTGCCCACAGGTTCGCCTCCTCTAGACTGCTGCTCTCAACCCAATCCTGCCCTGCAGGTCCAGAGCCAGGGGATGGGACATTTGGTGCAAGGATCCTGAGAGTGAGCTGGAGGCATTAAATTAGCTCCGAGAAGCAAACATTATTATTCAGATGTGATTTATGAAGGACCTGGGTGGTTCTAGGGCCACAGGCTGGGGCAAGCAGAGTATCAGAGCGTGTGTCCAGGGGGTTTCTTTGGCCAAATGAGCTGTAAAGATTCCTTCTGACTCCCAAAGGCTGTTGCTGGACTGTGACTGGGCTGTGTGCAAGAGCGAGGAAGCCGATTCCTGTGTAAGCTGTTCTCCACCCCCCAGGCTTGCTGGGGGCTGGGTTTCACCCCAGTTTGCAAGTCAGATTTGGGCATAGTGGGGTGCGCCATGCACATGTGGATGCACCTTGGGGAAGTTGAGGGGCAGGAAGAAAAGCAGCCTGGCAGAGGAAATCAGAGCACTAGGGGCCCCTGCTTTCCAGCACTAACAAGATGGGCATCCTGACCCCTGGAAGAGTAGCGAGTGGAGGTCTGGAGGTCACAGGCCTTTGCGTGCCCTTGCTCCCCATCCCTACCACCTGGTGTTATGAAGAGAGAATCCCTGCACTCCATATGTTAAAGGTTTTCTCCTGGTGTCTGAAGTTCATCAGGGAGGGACAGGATACAAACACTCATGCAGCACTTACTACAAAACCCTAGGATGTACCCCGCTCCACAATGGGGGGGCCTGCAACCTACGTCATCCTAGTTCTGCAGCCAACAAGTTACAGGAGCCGGAACAAATTCTGTGCTTCCTGAGCTTCAATGATCTCAGCTCTGAGAGATGGCCTCCAACCTCCCTGAGGTCAGTGGTTAAATGCCTAACACCTGGCACCACAGTGGCCACTCCAAGGTTGCTGATGGGTGTTACTGTTCAGCCCCATAGCAACCTTGCAAACAGGCACTATTCCCACATCCCACCTGAAGAAACTGAGGCAGAGACAGGTTAAGGGACCCAGAGGGTGTCTCACAGCTTCTTTCGGACAGGTGACGTTGCTGCTGCAAGGGTTTAATGAGCTCTATTGTCCCTTGAGTGCTGGGCAGGGTCAAAGGAGCAAGACTAGAGGCTTCACGTTTCCAGGGGCACCAGTCTTGGGCCGGACACCAGATCCCCAGCTGACTTCCCCAACACCAGCTATGGTATCCCCCCAGGGCTGTGGGGGTGGGGGGCTGGTGCTCTACTCTCCTGAGATGTGGCAGCAGTTACCTCCCCAGCACTGTGTTTAGGACAGAACCACCACAGAGTCCTTGTCTTCCAGCCAGAGTCGGTCCCTAGGCAACCTGGGACCAGAGATGTAGATATGGTGGCTCTGAACTGGGCTTTGGGAACAGAGGCCTGAGCTGGGCCACTCTGAGTCTTTTTTTTTTTTTTTTGAGACTAGGTCTCACTATTTTTTTCTTGTGGAACCACAGGCTCACGTTGCCCGGGATACCACGGACTGAAGCAATCCCCAGCCTCAGCTTCCCAGGTAGCTGGGATTACAGGCACAACCCATAACACCCAGGTGGTGGAACTAGGTCTCGCTATGTTGTCCCGAGCGGGACTCGAACGGCGATCCCCAGTCCCCGCCGTGGCTCCCTAGGCTACTTTTTACAGGCATGCGCCACCATGCCTGACCACCACTCTGAGTCTTTAGGTCTGATGATGGTAACGCACTCCAGCTTTGCCCCAGCCACACCCCTCCCAATGCTGCTCTCCTTCCCTTCCTTTCTGTATGGTTTCTCTAGGATGCTGCTGCTGCTGCTGCTGCAACCCACTCCCTCTGCTCTGACTATAACTGCTGCAGCTCTTTCCACACACCCAAGACTCACAAAGTCAAAGACCTTCCCTCAGGTCTCACACTCCTTGAAGCTCTCTCCTCCCTCTGTTTCCCAGTGTCTTCACTGACACCTCATCTACAGGCCTCTCAAAGGTGGGTGTGTTTCCCAGAGGCCTGGTCTTTGCCTGCTGGTCACCCTCTAAGACCTCATTCCCATTGTCACCTCTTCTTTTTGCTTCAAGCATATTATTCTCCCTTTAATTTCAATCGCAGAGAAAGGTAAAGAATAATCTGATATCATTGCTGCCCTCACTACTCACTAGCAGAAATCTCAGCTTTCTGCCACACCTGGCATCCTTTACCAAAGCCATTCCACCCTACCCCCAAACCTAGCTACTGTCCTGAATTTAGCGTCCTGATTCTCCTGCAAGCCCATGTAATGTTCCCACAGGCCGCAGGGTATTTCATGCGTTCAGACTGTATATAAATGGTAGTTCCATTTCTGCTACTTATTTTTTTTCTTACATTCAAAGCAGTTTAACTCCCACATACCTTTTCTCTGTCCAACATTTAGAGTTTTTTAGAGCTGCCCATGTTGGTAGGATGTAACTGCTGACTAAATTTCTCTCTACCAGGGTACTTGGCTGTGGTCATGTAGACAGTCACAGGCGGTTCCCAACTTTTCACAAACACAGATGGATTATCCAGGGCTTCAGGGAATGTCTGCATGTCCTTGTACATGGTGGCTAGAAGTGACATTGCAGGACTCAGGGTATGCACATTTTAAACTATTTCCAAAATGACCCTCAGAATAGTGGCAAACGTACACCCGCAGATCAGGCAACCAGCACCCAGGGTCCCCTCCATGTGACAGCATTAATTTTTTCAGACTTAAGCATTTTTGCCAATCTAATGGGTCTCTCACATGAGTGTTGGCTGTTCACATTTACCCCACTTTGTCCTTTCCACTGGGTGACCCATCTCCTTTTGTATAGATTTGTACCAGTTCTTTATAGATTTCAATGGCTACTTCTCTGTGAGCTTCCTGTCTCACAAAAACCTCCTTCAGTTTGTGGTCTGTCTTTTCGTTTACAATAGCATTTTTGTTGACAAAGTTGGAGATTTTATCAATATTTTCCTTTATGTTTGTGCTTTTGATGTCATATTTAAGAATTTTCCCTTCCTCTGAGATCCTACAGATACTCTCATATTTTCCTCTAAAAGTTTTATAGCTTTGGGTTTCACACTTAAGCTTTTAATAACCTTGGCGTTTCTTTAAAGTATAAAGTAAGATTCTAATTTTATTTTATTTTTCCCCCATGGAAAACCGGTTCCTTTGGCATCATTTATTGAAGAGTCCACCATGGCTTGTATTCCCGCAGAAGCAGACTCTGAGACAAGGAGTCAAGAATAAACAGTTTACTTGGGAGGGACCCCAGGTAGCCCTACAGGGGGTCAGGAAGGGAAGAGGGGAATGTCTCTTACTGTCAGGTGAGCATTTCTGTGCACTGGAAAGGTAGTTTGTTCTCTTTATCTAGCACTTCCAAGCGCTGGTGGCTACAGGACTGCTGGGTTGTCCGGTCCATTACAACACGAGGTGGTGACCAAAAGTCTCCATGGGCCCGGTGACCTTCCCCCATTGCCAGGAGTGCAGCTTAACCTGTCACAGACACAGCAGCCCACCTGCTATGCCAATCTGCTGTCTCTCATCTGCTCCCTCGTAATGTGGTGCCTTTAAAACCCCAGACAACAAAACACAATCTGGACCCAACTTTCCCTCCCAGCTTCATTTCCCAGAGTTCACTCTCTTCCTAAGCTGTATCCCCAATTCCTCGTCCCCAAAACCCAGCTCTCTCCCAAATCTCTGGACCGTCTCAACAGGACTGGAGTTTCATCACTGGAGTTTTCCTTTCGTGCCCTTGGCTGTAAGTCTTCTCCAGTACTACCTCTTCTGGAAGTGTGTCCTTCCCACTTAGAAAAAAACCAGTCACCTTCTGAGTACCCCTTATGTACCTCCACCAGTACACCCATTCACTGTGATGGTGACCGAATCTCTCATCCACACTAGGGCAGAACTGTTACCTCTCTTGCAGCCTGGACTCAGCATGGCACCTGCCATACTGAGTATGGTACTGTCGGTACCCTGGAGCATGCCCCACCCAGGGAGACGGTGTCTGTGAACCCACCAGGTTTCCTTCCTCAGGCAGGGCACGAACTCTGTGACGTGAAAGTAAGATTCCCTACCAGATAAGCAGAAGGCACTCAGCCCTATCATGAGTGGCTGAGGCTGTTGGGCACAGGGAACGTGGAGTGCAGAGAGCCCACCATGCTGTGTCTGTAGCAGAGGGGCAGAGGAATTCTTGGCAGAGACCTTTGAGAAGCCAGAGGTGGAAGGAAGCCAGCTGTGGCCCGGATGAGAAGGGCCTGGGTTTAAGAGCAATCTGCCTGGCCACCCCTCCGGATGAGGGCACCCAGGACACAAAGCCCCACCTGCCAGATTCCATGCAAATGCCCCACTCAGATCTCCTAGCCTGACCCCATGCCTGCTGCCAGCAGCTGCCTCCCTCCCTCGGCCGCCTGTGATCCGCTTCTGAGGACAGCTGCACCACACCGGCGGGTGGGAAGCGGCTCATCACAGGCCACCCAACTCTGGCTCCTCAGAGAGACTTTCAAGTTGTGGGAGCCCTCTCGCTTGGAACCCAGCAGCAGACAGTGGTGCCCTGGCACCTGGGTTTCCTCTATTTGAGTGACAAGCAAATGACTAGTGCTTTGAGCTGACCAGCTGATGAGGGGTTCTCTTCAAGGTCCCTCTTTATCCTCTCCAGAGGGCCCCTGGCTCAGCTTCACAATGTGGTCCCTGCCCAGGCCCTGTCCCCTCTATGCAGAGCCCTGTGGACAGCCCACAGGCAACCCGGACAGCAAGACAACAAAAGCAAATGAACAGGGAATGCCTGAAGAGAAACACAAGGAGAGCTTTTATTTTTCCAGAGGAATATCCACTGACTGCAGAAACTCCTTTATACATGATACATGCATATATGCACGGATATCTACATACACACATGAATGTATAATATCAACCAACACTTGGCTATGGCCTGCACTGGGGCAGCGTGTCCTTGCATCTGTGTTTGCATGAGAAGCCCACGCCACAGACCACAAGAACAAACAGAGGGTGAGGCTTGTCGACAAAACAAACACTTGGGGATCCCAGGACAGGCTGTCAGCAGAGAGATGCCAAGTGAGTGGGCTGTAACAGGTGCATGGAATGCCATCAGGAAACTTGAAAACCGCATCATCCTTTGCTATGCGTGTACTGAGGTGTTCCGGAGCTGGGTGGGTTTCATTTGTTCTTGTTGGTGTAAGTAAATAAGTTCAGGCAAACAAAAGCATCTGTGCCTCTTGAGTGGGACCAGGGAGAGCAGGGACCACCGAACTGTTCACACTGGTTCCCACTTAGGAATGTGAATTCCCTGTGGCGAGAGGCTCCTTGAACTGCGTATCCTTGGTCTCTGGTGCAAAATGGGTGCCAGTGGGTATTTGAGAGCAAATTTCATACACATTACATTTCCCAGCATGCTTAGCAGGTTCAGGTGCTCTAATAGAGGCAGAAGCCTTAAATAATCCCATGAGAAAGTCGGGGCTCAGCCCGCAAAAGCCTCTGCATTCTGACCATCTTCCCCATTTAGCTGAAGAAATCCTGAGAACACATTCTTAACTGAGACAGGCTAAATGCTTGAGCAGTGCAAAGAAGATGGTAATTTTTGATTATTTAATATTCTACTACCCAGATATAACATTTTAATTTATCTCCTTCTTTTTCCTGTGCTTTGTTTTTGTCTTTATTTTAATCAATAAAGAAAATCATTGTGTAGAAAAAGTGGTTAGACTATATTCCTGACAAAACTTCTCAATGTCATTTTCTCTGAAGCTAAAGAATTCTACATTATAAAAAGTAACATGAATAGAATTTTATACAATTCCTTAATACTCCACTATGAATTTATTCATTCAATGACTCTTATACCTCCTATGTACTAGTTATTCTTCAAGCACTGGGAGTATCAGAAATCACTCAATTACCCTTAGGTAATTGAATGCTTAGGGTTGTTGACAATTTCTAGGTACAACAATGTAGAGGGCTTTGTATACTTCAAATTATTTTCTTAGGAAAAAATTCTTATAAGTTGTCTCACTGAGTCATAGAGTAATGATACTTTTAAGATTCTTGACACACTATGCCAAGCTACTGAGAAAAAAATGTCACATCAGTTGGTTTTTTTTTTTTTTTTTTTCAAAAGAGCACCTATTTTGCACTTCCTGTCATCATTAAAGTCTTTCATTAAAAGGAAAGTATAGGCTGGGCATGGTGGCGCATGCCTAGGAAGCCGCGGCTGGGGTCAGGGATCGCGGTTCGAGTTCCGCCTGGGGCCTGTAGTGAGACCTAGTTCCAAAAAAATAGCTGGGCGTGGTGGCGCACACCTGTAGTTCCCAGTTACCTGGGAAGATGAGGCGGGGGATTGCTTGAGTCTGTGGTACCCAGGCAACATGAGCCTGCGGTTCCACAGGCAAAAATAACAAGACTAGTCTCCAAACCCCCCTCATAATAAAATAAAAGGAAAGTACAACTATCTTATTAGACATAGTTTTTACTTATTCATTTTCTTGTGTTTATGAATTTTTTCCTACTTGTGAGTCTCCTATTCATGTCCAGTTCTCTACTGGTGCCTGGGTCTGACTTAGAAGTTTGTATAAATTCTTTATTTATATATAGGATATTTTACTGCTTTAAAAAAATCACCTTTTAAAATAATATCTATAGCTTTTATACTTTGACTAATTTTAATCATGATTATCAAAATCATATGTGAAGATAGTTTAAAACTCAGGTGGTAGCTACCAAGAAAGTGAAAAGATACTAATAGAATGATTTTAAAAAAATTGCAAATCATCTGACTAGAGCCTAGTACTCAGAACCTCTGAAGGACTCCTGTAATTCAGCAACAGAAAGAAACCTACTCAGTTTAAAAGTAGGTGAAGAACATGAACCACCATTTACCTGAAGAAAATACAGGGGGTGGGGCCAGCAAAACAGCCAGGGGAAGACACGGGTGCTCTGGTGGTGGGAGAGGCACGATAACCACATCTCAGGGGAAAATTCCATTTTGTTGAGATATTAACAAAAAATGTAAAACAATCATAGTCCATTAATTTAAGAAAGTTGCAATAAAATAAAAATGCAAGTGGATATTAAATACATGAAAAATACTCATTATCATTAGGTCATTAGGGAAATGCAAATCAAAGCTATAAGATACCATTCACACCAACTACAGTGGCTATAATCAAAACATAAAAGAGAAAGCAACAGGTGTTGGCAAGGATATGGAGAAACTACGAGTCTGACTACAAAGTGGGTAGGAGTGTTAAGTAGTGCAGCCATTGAGAAAACAGTTTGGTATTACTCTCTGACCCTCCAGTCCATTCTTTTTTTTTTTTTTTTTTTTTTGAGACTAGGTCTCACTATTTTTGCCTGTGGAACCGCAGGTTCACATTGCCTGGGGTACCACAGACTCAAGCAATCCCCAGCCTCAGCTTCCCAGGTAGCTGAGATTACAGGCGCACGCCACCACGCCCAGCTATATTTTTTTGGAACTAGGTCTCACTATGTGCCCCCGGCGGGACTTGAACCGCGATCCCTGTCCCCGGCCGCGGCTTCCTAGGCTGCTGCTTACAGGCATGCACCACCATGCTCGGCCTCTCAAGTCCATTCTTAAACATATACCTAAAGGAACTGAAAACAGGTATTCAAACAAATGCTTGCACATGAATATTCATTATAACACTATTCACAACAGCAAAAAAGTGGAAGTAAGACAAATATCCTCCAATTAGTGAACAGATACTCAAAGGTGGTTTATATGCCGTGGAATATAATATTCAGCCATTAAAAGGAATGAAGTTCTGGTCTGTGTTACAACATGGATGAACCCTGAAAACATTATACTACGTTAAAGTAGCATAATGCTAAAGAAACAAAGAAGTTAGAAGGTCACATATTTTGTGATCTCATTTGTACAAAACTTCCAGAAAAATTAAAAGTAAATGTACAGAGCTAGAAAAGCAGACTAGTGGTCGCCTTGCCCTGTCCAAAGAGGAGAGAAGGAGCAGGGGGAACGGAGAGTGATGCTTAGTGGGTATGTGGTTTCTTTGGGTGGGGTGAGGGATGGAAATGTCTTGGAATCACACGGAGGTAGTAGTTGAACAACACCATGAATGTACAAAATACCCACTGAATCCTACCCTTAGGTATGTTAAATTTATGTCATGTGAATTTTACAGAAAAAAAAATCAAGAAAGAAGGACAGCTTCCCATTAGCATCTAGGAATCATTTGTTCCCCTTTCCACCTTTCCAATTCTTCCCAATGGACAGTTTTGCTTTTTAACTCTTCTCCCCTCCAGTGGGTAGTTATAAATTTGATATCTCTAATTAAAATATTTATACTGCCATTTCTTCATTTAATAATTTTAAATGTTACCTGCTGATTTGCTATTACAATAGAGAAGATACAATTTTCTCAGCTATCCAACCAACTCTCCTCATCACTTTCTCAACAGTTATGCAAATATTTTAGTTAAATAATTAGTGTTTAAATTATTACTCTATAAATGTCATTCAGAACACAGCCAAGTGGAAAACTATGATTACATTTCCATTCCTGTTCATTTTTTTCTTAAAGGAGTTAATAATTCCTTTGTTATTCTATTTGCATAATTTTCTACATGCGCTTTCTGAACAAACACTCCATTGTGTGGTGATTCTGTAGGGTGCCGTCACAGGCCTCCCTCCGTGCCTTGCTGTTCGCCTGCACGAACCCACTTTCTCTGGACCTCACGTCCTCCTCGTCTTTCTGAAGTGCAGCCACAGAAAAAAGAATCCATGGCGACATTTTTTTCACCCGAAAAATTTCTGAAAATACCTTTGTTTTGTCTTTCTACTTTAATAGCCATTTAGCTGCATATGAAAAAAGAGATTGAAGGTAATTTTCCTCCAGAATGCTGAAGGCATGTGACACCTAGCACCCAGTGCCCCTCCTGAAAAGCTCAACATCATCCAAGGTTCACCCCTTGCCTGAAGCCCATCAGTCTTCTTTGGAAGCCTGTGGAAGCATTCCCCCAGGGACCTGGTTGTCCAATATCCCAGGATGCGGTTCCCTGATGTGTCTTGTCATTTACTGCAATCTATAGATGTGCTCCCGGTACCATTCCTTGGATTTCCTCACATCGGCTGCTTCTATTTCTAGCTCTGAAACTCTGAATATTCTGATAATGAACCTTTGCCTCTCCATGTCTCTTATCTAAGTGCTCTGTCCTTTTTAATATTTGTGAGATTGCTCTGACATTACCGTCTCTACATTGCTATGAACTTCTTGAGTTCCCTGCCCTCTTGAATGCTATGAAAATATTATCTGGATGATAATATTCTTCTGAGCTTGCATTATTTATTTTAGTTCTTTCATTCATGCAGGGACTTGACTTTGCTTATATGTCAATCAATCCTTGGTCAGCTGTTTATACTAGCAGTGAGGCACTAACTTAATTGGAAGTTCCACATGGAAGCATCTCCTTACTTGAATCCCCGTTTCCTGTACCTGTGGTCTCCTCCCCTCCCCAGCCACCTTGGAGATTCTGAATTAAGAGCGCCTCTTCCCCAGGGTAGACAATAATGTAAAATAAAATAAATGATAAAAATAATTTTTTAAAAAAAGAACGCCTCCACCAGGTCAGCTTCTCCAACTTGAGCCACAAATGCAGGCTGAAAGCCCATTTGGTAGAATGCAATAGTAGGGTGTGGGGGGGATTGGTTCTTAAAGACTCCACCTAGCTTCAGCCCTGCTTCCCCAACCCACCCCCACCAGGATGCCTCCAAGGTTTAGTCCATCTGGGCCCAGCAGAGCACATGCTTTCCTCTTGTCAGGATCCCTTCAATTCTTTCCAGGATGTAAAATATCACCTCTAAGAATGATCCTCCTCTCATTCTTTGTCTGATGGCTCTTTAACATTCTTTTTGATTATTTTTGTAGCCTAAGTTGGAAAATGATGGTGTGTAGCCAGTCAACTACTTTAGCTGGAGTGGTTTGTTGCGTTGCTCTTTGAAGAGCTGAATTATGTCCCCTGCCAGAACAGATCTGCTGATGCTCTAATCCCCAGTCCCTAGGACATGAGTATCTGGGGATAGGGCTGCTGCAGATGCAATGTGGGGCTGACATGGGGCAAGCTAGGGCAGATCAGACCCTTAATTCAGCATGGCCAATGGCCAGTGTCCATATAAGAAGTGAGGGACATGGGCACATGTAGGCAGGACCTCACGTGAAGGTGGAGGCAGACACTGAAGTGATGTACCTGTGAGCCAGCCAACAACAGACTCAGCAGGAATGGCCAGCTGATACTGGGGAATGAGAAGGGGCACAGATTCCTTCCTGTAGGTTTCAGAGGGGAGTCTGGCCCTGCCAACACCTTGATTTTGGAATTCTGGGCTCCAGAATTGTGAGAAAACAAATCTCTGTGGTTTGAAGCGGCCCAGCTGGTGGTGCTTTATCACAGCAGCCCTAGAGAACACATACAGCGCCCTCTCTGTGATCACATGTTTTTCCCTCTGGTGGTTCTGACTGCTGTATAATTCAGAGGAGCTCCTCTATCCCCAAACACTGCCTTTCTCACTGCATAAGAGGTATTTTTTTTTAATGGTTGATTTTTTTTTCCTCCCTCAAATTTAACTTTTTCAACTATCTGGATTTCATCTAGGCAGGCAGTCTGAGGTAAGGATCTAAAATACTCTCTCTTCACAAATGAGCTCACCTAATTTCCCAAACATTTTTCCTATTCCTATTGACTTGTGAGGTCACCTTTCTACATAGCATTAATTTACATGCATATAAAGGCATATTTCCGCTTTATTTATTCTATCCCACTGATCTGTTTCTTCTGAGGTCACTATGTCACTATTTAAAATCATTAAAAAGTGTTTTGCTATCTAGTTTCTCCTTGCTACAATCTTTTTCAGGGTTTTTAAGTTGTTATTTGTTCTTTCAGGTACATTTTAGAAAAATCTAAGTTCCAAAATAAATATTATTGGGATCTTCGTTACAAAGGGGACACATAAGTGACACAAGGACAAGCTGACATTTCTACAAATCCCATTGTTTCCACTTGGAAACAATGTACCTTACCTCTCTCCATTAAATTATCTGCTTTTTATCTCTAAGTAAAGCTCTATAACTTTCATCAGGAAATTATACCTAAAACACCCTCCCCTGGCCCTTGCCCCCCCATCTGTCACTCCATGTTTCTTTGCATTTATAACACAGATCATTAAAAGAAAAGAAAAGAAAAAAAGCAGTCAGCTTTCAGGTTACACTGACACCAGGCACTACAGCAAGCCTGGGTTCTAGGCGGGTTCTGGGCCTCATCTCACTGAATGCTTGCAACAATGAGTCAGTGATTATTAGTTCCACTTAACCGGGAAAACCTGAGGTAGAGAGATAATCAGTTGAAGGTCACAGCCCCAGTTTCAAGCCCGTGTACTTTGACTCAAGCCAGAGTTTTATCTGAAATCAGTATTTCTACTATTAGCTGTAAAAATGAATGAGGAAGCCTTTTCTATGCTGATATAGAGATTGCCAAGATAGCTGGTTAAGTGAAATGGCAAGATGCCCAACTAACCTTTGTATAAAGTGTGGGAGAGGATAATCCCATGTATTCATTGTGTATAAAAATAAAATATTCAGACGGGCACAGGAAGAGAGTGAGCGGTTCTCCCTCTTGTAGACAAGAGAAGGGGGCCTTTCACTCAAAAATTATTTTTTTAATCAAATGAATATGCTACCTATTTAAAAAAACTTCAAAAAACAAAAATTTTAATTTAAAATCCATATTAGACACTTTTGGATGAGTGGAGACTTCACAGATCCTTATAAAAGTATTTATGGTTTTGCTGCTTTGCTGACTATTTTCAAGATGGTTCTTTCTGACACTTAGGGAAATGTATTATTGAATTTATTTACCTCACATCCAGCACTTGTATTTCTTACACCAAATCAGACTGTCCCATTGATTCTCCTGGGTTCTCAGTGCATAAGAGGAGAGACCTCAGGCCTCCATAAATGTGTCCAGGCAGATCAGGGATGCAAATGGAATGATGAAAATCATGGTGAAGGAAAGAGTGTGTTCTCCATATAAAGACGTTAAGTTCCAATTTTTAAAAACACTGTGTGGGCCAAACAAAACAAGGCCACAGGAGAATCCAGCCCTTGGGACGCCAGTCTGTGGTCACTGCTTACGTCTTCCCTGTTGAGTAGTTGGTCACACTTTTCCCCTCTCTGTGCCTCGGTTACACCCTCAGTCTTCTATGCCTTCCCCCAGGTCCACCTGCCCTTGCAAGATGCCTTGGCTTCTCCAGCCTGCACTGAGCTTCTCCTCTTTCTCCAAGCTGTCAGGTTTAGAATCTGGAAGCCACAGAAGGGCCCTGAGCTCTTATATATGCAACTTGAGACAAGTAACCCTGCCTTCCTGGGCTCCTCCCACCCTTTTTGGCATCGTTCTCTTCTGTGGTTAGCGGATTGCAGTGACTGGTCGGTCAGCCCACCCATTCTTCCTTGGGTCTAGGAGCAACTTGAACTCAGCAATCAAATCTGATTCATCCATGACTTCTGGTGCCTGATACTGCAAAAGCTTAGAAAACCTTATCTATTGAACGATGACTGCTGTGGGGGGCAGGCACCCCATCTCACCCACTTATCCAGAACCATGATTTCTGTAGAGCAAGTCAAAGAGGACAGTAGGACCCTTGCCTTTGAGGGACCCAGCAGAGGGTCAGATGACCCAGCATGAGGGTCAGATCTGGTTTTTACCCCTGTCACTTGGAACAAGCCCTCAAAGACATATTTGTTGGTGGACCTACATAGAGTTTACCATCCATACAATCATCCAAAATATAGCTTCAGCAGAGATTACTGACAAATGGGAGGAAAACAAAGAAGGGGCTTGGGATGCGGTGAGAAAATCTCATAGGGTTATGTGACCCTGGTAGGAAGCAAATTGTAGCCCCTCACTGAGATGAGAACAGTTTTACCCCTAGATTTCTGTGTCCTGGAAAACTACATAAGCCATGGCCAGGAACTAGTGATCCCTATGGGACCTAGCACAGACAACATACAACTGCCCCAAGAGTTACCTCCAAAACATAGGGCAGGAACAGTACCCACATAATATAAACTCCACCAAAGTTGATCTCACAGAAAAACATGGCATAAGAGACAGTGAAAACCAAATGCTATCCAAAGAGCAGATTCAATAAAGAGAATAAAATATTCCAGGAACAAAACGGGACTTTGAAATAAAATTGTTTAAAATATTCAACAAGATGAAGGAAGACTAAAAACTACATAGCAAAAGTAAGGCATTGTAGGAAAAGAGCAAATAATTTTTAAAAGAAATGAAGAGGAATCCTAGAAATCTAAGGATAAACTTAAACACAGCAAAAGAGAGAATTAATGAGTAGGAAGAATCTGAGGAAATGGGTGAATCAGAGGAGGTCACCAAGACTGAAAACATAGAAATAAAGGTAGATAGGGAATATGAAAGAGAAATTAGATAAACGAAAAATAGAACAGTAAGCTTCACAATGTACTAAAATGAACTGCAAAAGGGAGAACAACGAAAAAAATCAAGGATGACCTTTGAAAAAATAAGGGCTGAGAAATTTCTAGAATTAGAGTAAAAGCTAAAACAACTTCCAAGAACAATAAACTAAAACATCCAATGAACATAATGTACCACACTAAAAGGAAAGAATCTTGAAAGCTATCAGAGAAGAAAAGTAGATTATCCACAGGGGATTGATAACTAGATGATTTTGGTGCCTGAAGACAAAGAACCAGTAGCTTCAAAGTGCTAAAGAAAAAAAAGTGCAGTGAGAAGGTAGAAGGATCCCCACCCTGTCCTATTTACTATTCTGCCTCCATCCTGTTTCCCAGTTGGTCAGGTAGCATAAGGGGAACATCCAGGTCGCCAGCTTTGGGAAAGTTATCACTATAGTAGTAGCCACGAGGCACAATACTGCCCCCCACCACCCAAGCACATACATTGTGTCCCAATCACTGTCTACAGCCAACATGGAAACAAGGAAAGTCAACTCTGCTAAACAGACACTATGGAGAATACCCCCTGCCCACCCAAGCTCAGCAAAATAGTCATCTAATCTGACAAGGAAGTAAAAGAAATCAATTTTAGGCAAAAAAAAAGAAAAAGAAAAAAAAGGTACACGGAAAGGAAAATCTGAACAAAAAGTCTTCACAGAAGAGGAAAAGGAAGCAACAGGAAGTAGCTGAGGATCACCAAGTAGAGAAAAAGAAGCCTTACACATGTGGACATTTCAAATATCTGTATGTGTTCACATGTCTATAAACAAGGATATTTTAGGCCCAAATGCAGTGAGAAACTAAGACATCCCAGACCTGTCTTCACAGTCACTCTCAGCCTTCCACAATTCTGGAAGTATGCATTTTCTGGAGTTTCAGACCATTTTTTTTAAGAAGCAAGGAATTCTACCTTATCCCAGGTTTTCATACATTTTAAAGTTAAGTAGAAATGTCTTTTTTTAACAGAGCTAAAACCATGTGCTGGTTAATTTCAATAAAACCAGAAACTAGTGGAACGCTGGACTAAAGGGTGTTGTATGACGTAGAGAAAACATTCCACAGACCAAGAAGGACATTAGAAAAACTCCTCTAAAATACACACCCTGAATGACAGTCATTTTAATGGCCCATCTGTCATGCTGTGGGCTTCTCTACTATTGTTGCTTACTTTCTTCTTTACGGTCTTTTGTCTGTATGAGAATTATACTCAATCTGTGGTTATATCCTGAGTGGGAAGGTGTGGAATTTCCCAAAAACTGTTAGCAGGCTGCACCTATAAAGGATAAGCTGTCACATCCTGGGTTACAGGGTACTCCTCACAATAACACTTAAGAGTTCTATTTGAAGATTCTGAACTTTGGTGTCCTCTGCTTGTGGACAAAATGTTCCAATTATTAAGTTGGAACATGGGTTGAGAAACTCTTTAATAAAGTGTGGCAATGACACTGCACAGGGTTTTTAATACTAGAACTCATAGAAGTTTGCCTACTGATGATCAAACCAGATGGTAAAATGAAGACATCTTCACAATACCATACAAAGACTAATAAGTAAGAGAGCTCAGAGCACAGAGCTCCTTACAGAGAGAGCTACTGAGTTTCTCTTTAAAAGAGATTTGAGTTCAGCGGGAGGAAGCTCAGAACTCCTAGAGTGTCTCTGTGTCTATTCTAGGAACACTTGAGAAACAAACATCAGCCCCCCAGTTTTCTCTCTCCCAACATGATCCTGACTGCCCATGAAACTCTGAGACAAGAGGAGAGAGTAAGACCCCCTCCATGAAAGCCTCATCCCTAAGAAAGCTCCACTCGGTGAAGCCCGTTCCCTGTGGAAGAGGTGGCGAGAAGCACAAGCCATATCGCAAGACCTGCATCCTAGTTTCTGCCTTGGCTGTTGACTTTCCACCAGTGACAAGGATCCCAGGGCTTCTGCCCACTCCTTCCACCTGAGTCGCCTCCTGCATGGTGCCTGGGAAGGTGGGGTGGGAGGATAGGGATGTGTGTGTGTGTGTGTGTGTATGTGTGTGTATGTGTGAGACTCTGCAGGAGGCCCTGGGCAGGGCGGGGAGGGGGGAGGCAGGCCCCTTCCCAACTAAGCTCCCAGACAGGTGGGAGGGGCACACTCCTCCAAGGTCACTGCTCCAGGGCAGTAGGTATTTTTAAATAGAGACAAAAAGGAATTGTCAAGAAATAGCTGCCTGGCAACAAGAGTTGAAGCCCAAGCCCCGCTGGTGACATACGTCCCTGGCTGAGACTCCACACAGTTGCTCAGTGCCTGGCAGACCTACAGGAAAGCGGTGTGACTTCACCCTGCTTTTCCGGAAAAAGAGTTATTTTCTTTCCCTTCTGCATTCAGACGTAACATCACCAATGTAGCTCTTTAAATATCTGTGCCGGGAGGCTATATTTAGTGACTATTTGGCCCTTAAAATGAGCCTGATTTCCTGTGGCAAA
Source organism: Uropsilus gracilis (assembly GCA_004024945.1). Lineage (NCBI taxonomy): Eukaryota > Metazoa > Chordata > Mammalia > Eulipotyphla > Talpidae > Uropsilus > Uropsilus gracilis. Next base: position 15,272 of record PVHY01011365.1, on the reverse strand, counting down.
AAATTCTCAGCAACAGGAGAGAGGCCCAGAGAATTCTGAGGTGCTGACAAACAGCTTCAAGGCTAGAGACGTTCAGATGGTGTAAGAGAAGGAGTTGTTTGCCTTTTCTGGACGGGTGCTGGCACCCAAAACAGAGGGAGGAAAGTTATAATAAAAAGGGTACTGGTGGTCTGAACACTTCTAAAGTCATCTTGGAAAGCAGCTTGCCCGGGACAACTACCTAGGGCAAAAATCACGTATGGTGCACAGTCCACTTCCTGAGAAGCAGCTCAGGCATCTATCTGTCTGTCCATGCATGCATTCATTCATTCACTTAACCCACCCACCCATCCACCCATGCACCCACCCACCCACTCTCTCTTTGAAAAGCCCAGTGGTCAAGAGGAGCTCTAGTCGTGGGGCAAGCAAATCTGCCATCGCTATGGAGGGTAGTGGCACTCCCCCTGGGACCATGGGCAGATGTCCAGGAAGGGACACACCACCTGCACTGGCCTCATTCAACCCATGCAGTGAACCCAAATGCATCATCACATACTGCAGATGAGTAACTTTCCCAAGGTCTCCACGAGATAGTAAGTAACAAAACTGAAAATGGAACTAAGACTGTCTGATTGCAAAGTGCTTAACTACCAGTGTGCAGTCCACTGCCACAGCTGGCAGCCAGCAGGAGTGTCCAGGGGGCCACAGAGAGAGGCCCTCCTCCATGTCTGCCTCCAGGGCTTGGGCACAGAGAGCAGCTTCTCTAGAAGAGCTGGATTATTTTCTTCCTCAGAAGCTACTCTGTCCAGGTCTTCTGGGGGCGGTGGGGGGAGGTGCTCTGGTGTCCTCAGGATGACCCAAGGAGCAAGGGAAGGCATATTCACTTGGTCCTGACTCAGGTTTGCCAATTACATGCCATCCTTTTTTTCCTTAACATTTCAGTTTGAGATAATTTTAGCCTTTCAGAAAAAATGCAAAAAATAGTAGAGTTCCTGTACCTCTTTGCCCAGCTTCCCCTTATATTAACTAACATCTTACATAACCATGGGAAAATCATCCCAACACTCTCCTCAGCACCATACCTCTAGTACGGTGTTCCCTTGCCTGGCTCTATCTTCCCGCTACTGTCCTCTTCCTGTCCCAGGCTCCAAGGCAGAACGCCACCTTCCCAAAGCTGTCACCTCTCCCTAGTATCCTCCAGTTGTGACTAAGTCCTGGGCCTTTCTTGGTCTCGACATTTTTGATGAGATCTAGTCAGGTTTTTTTTTTTTTTAATAGACTGTCCCTTAGTTTGAATTTGACTAGAAAACATCTAATGATTACAGAGAGGTGATACACACCGGGCCAATAAAAACCAGAACAATAATTTATGAGTTGATCTAAATTTCTTAAGGCTCTGTAAAATGGGCGCCTATTTATTCTGCTCCATTAGATGTGCCTCATGTCCCACTGCACTGGACACACTTATCCCAACAGCACTTTCCAGTTTGGAGGCTAAAGAAGAAAGTTCCAGATGGCAACAATCATCACCAGTCTTATCATCTTTATGACCCCTGACTTGCTTCGTTCCTGCCCATCCATATTCTCATTTGGCCCTAGGAAGACAAGAGGGACACACGCTGTGTGCGTGGCGATCAGCATGTTAGAGAGAGTAGTGGATAAATTAGGGACACCTATGCAGAAACCCACTTGGACAAAGACAATGAGTCACTCCGGGAGTAGCCCAAGTGTAAGAAGGGAAGGAGAATGCAAGCGCAATGGGGTTCAGCTGCCCCCTGCAGTGACAGGGTCCTGGTGAAGTGAACACTGAGTAAAGAGTTAAAATTCTAAAGCTGGGCACAGTGGCGCGTACCTGTAAGCTTCAGCCTATGAAGCAGCTGGGGCCTGGGATCGCGGTTCAAGTCCCACTCGGGGCAACATAGCGAGACTTAGTACCAAAAAATAGCTGGGCATGATGGCATGTGCCTGAAACCCCAGCTACCTGGGAAACTGAGGCTGGGGACTGCTTGAGTCCATGGTACCCTGGGCAACATGAGCCTGCAGTTCTATGGGCAAAAATAGCGAGACCTAGTCTCAAAAAAAAAAAAAAAATTTCTAGTGTTTGTCAAGGAGGGTGGGGGGCAGCTCTGACCATGAAAGCCCCAGCTCTCTCTTCCACAGTAGCACAATAGGGGACACAGTCCCATCTGACCAACACAGAAGAAGATCCCAGAGGAACTGGAGGAAAGGTCTCACAGAGAAGGGAAAACCAACTAGATTCAGCCTCTAAACCTAGGAATCTGGATGGTGAAACCCAATGTAATAAGGGCCAGGTGTGAGCATCAGGCTGCCGGCTCCGACAGGGCTGCCACTTTGGGAGCTGCCCATCCCTGGCATCACGAATTCTCTCATCCCTCATGCAATCTCACCCAAGTCCTCATTTCACAGACCTGGACCGGAGACCTGTAGAGGGCAGGGTCATAGGAGCACAGAGAAGCAGGTTCTCCAGTTCCTAATCCTGCGCTCTGGCTGTGCTGCATTAAGCCCAGGAACCACAGGACCCTCCAGACCAGCACTGAGAGTATCAGGACCCAGAGGCCCATGCTGTGGGAGGCCATCCCACCTCTGTTTCCTCTTGAAATCAGCTCTCCCTGCATCAGAGACACCACCATGATCCCACAGTACCGCTGGCATTTCCCACCCGCCTTTCTTAATAGACAGCTCGGCACTTGATCAAAAAGATTTTTTTAAGGTTAAGTTAATTAGATTTGTGATCCTCAAACTTGGAACTGCACCAAAGAACTCCATGGCCCAGCAGGAAAGAATGTTTTGAACAGGCTGCTGAATTGTTTTTCCAGGATAAAACTTGTGTGAGTAAGTGCCAAGTGTGGAAATCCAATGTGTTCTTTACGGCGATGACAGGCATGAATGAAATAACAGCGCTGTCCCTCCAGGTCTGAAGGGGTGGCCTGTCTGTGCAGCCAGGCACTGGCTCCATCAGGCCTCCACCCCTGGAGCACTGTTAGCATCTTGTATTAGCTTTTATTGCTGCCATAATGAATGATCACAAACTTAGCAGCTTAAGACAATACCTATTTATCATCTCCCAGTTCTGTAGGTCAGAGGCCAACACTGTCCCACTGGGTTAAAATCAAGGTATCAATGGGCTGCTTTTCTTACTGGAAACTTGGGACAAACGTTGCTTCCAGGTTCATTCCAGGGCTGGTAGAATCCAATTCCTTGGGATTAGGGAAGGGAGGTACCCTTGTGCCTGCTAGCTGCTGTCAGAGGTCACCCTTAGCTCCTAGAGTCCTCCCTTGGGCCCATGTATGTGGGTCTCTACATCTCAGAGTTCACAATGGCACATCAAATCCTTCCCAAGCTTGTAGTTTCTCTGGCTTCCCCTTGTGCCACTTCTCTGCTCGAGAAGAAGGTTCTGTGATTAGATTATCCCCCAACCCTGAACCCTCCCTCCCCCCAGATAATCCAGGTTCCTCTCTTTACCTTAAGGGCCTTAATTTTATCTGCAAAGATCTTCTAACCATGTAATAGACTATATTCATGAGTGAATATGTTGATGAGAGAAGAAGGCATTATTCCGTCTACTGCATCCCACCCACTTCATACTTGAAGTCACAGGAAGAACACCCATCAGCCCACAGGTGGAGCATAACTGGTCCGAGGCCACTAATTCTGGGTGTACCAAGACAGGCCATGGGAACCTTTCTCTGTAAATATGTCCCTCCCATGGAATCCTCCACTCCTAGAACATACTCACCATTATACCACTATTGCCAAAGCTTTTATTTCAGTTCAATGTGTTCCAAGTCAAATATGTTGACCTCTGTGCCAGTCTCAGTACAGAGTAAGAATTGGGTCTATTCCAGTCTGTTACAGCAACAATTAAATCAAGTGATCAGATTCTTAGCATGCATCATTGGTTTATTCAACAAACATTGACTGAGATCCTACCAGGCATCAAGCATTGCCTTGGGTGGGGAGGTCTATGAGGAAGGCTAAACTACAGGGATGTTCCCAGTCCAGTGTGGAACAGACACCCAGATACGCACAGTATGACACACGGCATGACAAATGATGGGAGACACAGAAATACCATCACATCTTGGAAGAGTGGTCGGAACTTCCCAGAGGAGGGGCTTGAAGGATGAAGAGTCTGACAGGTGGGTAACATCAAGGAGGCAGTCCAGACAGAGAAGAACAGCAGGCCCTGGAGAAGCAGAGCAAAGCTGCGGGCCATGATGGGACAGCACTTGGGGCGGGTGGGCCACACAACAGGACTGGCAGGACAGTAAGGCTGGCAAGGTCTGACTCTGTGCTATCTATGCCAGCGCACCTGGGTTTTGGCTTAGAGTAATGCCAAACAGAAGTTTTGAAAATACAGTGACACAAGCAGTTGTACCTTTTGGATCTGAACTGTTACAGCCACGGAGAGGGTACATTTCATGTGGGTAGAGATGGCAGGGCAGGAAGGCCACCTGGGTGCTGTAAAGAGTAGTACAGGCTCGAGACGAAGGCTTGAACTAAGACAGAGGCAGTGGATGGGGAGAATGGGCATGATGTGGAGAGCACTTGAGGAGACAGAAAGCAGGGCTTCAAGACTAGCTGCGTCAAAGACCTGGTTGGAAGGGATGGTGCATACACAGAGATGCTTTGAAACTAAGACCAGGGAGAATGAGCAGGTTTGTGGCAGGAGATCAAGTTCAGGCTTAGTTCTTAGGGGCAGTCATGGGCGTAGACTATACAGGGAGGTCCCCTCAAAGGACAAGAGAGCTCAAGTCCCTTTAAAACATGAGTCAGGGAGTTAACATTCAACAGGAAGTCCCCTGAGAACGACCCACAGTGACGGCAGAGAGCTGGTTTCCTCAGGGGCCCTCTTAGAGACTTCAGCTATGTGCTTTCCCTTCCAGATGCAGGGTCTGTTCAGAAGCAGGAGCCAACAGTTGATCCACCATCTCACAAGCCTTTATCAAGAGATGTTCAAGCCCAGAAAACTGAGGTTACAGAGAACAGGGAAGTCCACACATACTGATTTGAATGCCTACTATGTGTCAAATCCAGAGAAGGAGAGCCCCAGGCTGACCTGTCACAAAGAGGAGTTGGCCTGTGTCCTGTTCAGCAAAAAACCATGCAGCTCATGCCTGCCCCTGTCCTGAAGGACTATGGAAAATGGGGGAGAGGAGGGTAGCATCCAACAAGACAACCAAGGAAAATCAGGTAAGCCATCTGCTTCTAGTTCAACAAGGAGAGCAGGAACCCAACAGAGGAGCAAGACCCAGCACACAGCCTGAGAAGCATCGCCGTGGGCTGGCCCTGGGGACATGCAGGCCACCAGAGACTCCAAGAGCCACTGTGGACAGGTTCCCAGGAAACAGTCCCTGAGCGTCCAGAAGCTCACAGTGCTCTATCATGGCTCCATCACGCATAACTTAATCCAGATCTTTGGAACGCAAGTCAAGCCCAAGGGTATGTGTTCCAGAATTCCACCAGTTAGGTCTTAGGTTTTATTAAAAAATAATAATAATAATTGCTGGGGGTGGTGGCGTGCACCTGTAATCCCAGCTACCTGGGAAGCTGAAGCTGGGAATTGCTTGAGTCTGTGGTACCCCATGCAACGTGAGCCTGTGGTTCCACAGGCAAAAATAGCGAGACCTAGTCTCAAAATAAATAGATATAATAATAATAATAATAATAATAATAATAATAATAATAATAATAAAGCCTGGAGACCCACTTTCTTCGCTTATTGAGGACTTTTAATTACCTAATTTATTTTGTAATCCACACACACCCTGAGCCCGGGCTGGTGTAAAGCTGGCTGCTAGATGCTGAAGCTGAGTGAGGAATTGGGACCGGTGTGCCATTGAGGGAGGCAGGCACAAGGCAGGGATGAATGGAAGTTGAGGCCAACATGCTAAGTGTGGGCTAATGATAGGTCTCCGGCTTGCAGCTACATGTCACAGCAGTGCTCAGAATATGCCACTTGGATACGCATGACTCATAAATCAAAAGCTTCCCAGTTCCAGGGCAGCGTCAGAAGTGCTACCACGGGGGAGGCTGCGTTTGAGAGTGGCCTCAAAGGGTGGGCGGAATGTAAGTGGCAGGTTCTTAGCCTCCTCAAGACACTCTCCTACTCCCTAGGAGGAGCTTTTTTTAAACCTTTTGTGTTTTAAAATAGAATGTAAATATAGAAAGCAGCAAGAAACAAAAACTGCACTGCCTAATGAACGATCAGAAACCCCCATCCAGGTCAATAAGAAGATGGATAGCAGGACCCCAGGAATCCCCTTTGCAACCCTGCAGCCCAGTGGTTAGGGTAAAGGGCAACAGGCACTCTGACGGTGGTGTGGGGGTGGTGTGGTAACAGACATCTGAGAAGGTATTACCCCGAATCACTGGTTTACAGTGCTGCAAGCCAATAAAGGAAGAAAAATAAAATAATCCCCTTTGGATACCCTCCCAATTACTAAACTCACCTACTCTATACCCAAGGATAACCTTTATCCAGATTTTTATTATTATTATTATTATTATTTTTAAGAGACTAGGCCTCATTATGTTGCATGGGGTTGTCTCGAACCTGCGGGCTTAAGTGATCCCCTTCTTCAGCCTCCCAGGTAACTGGAACTACAGGCATGGCCCACCACATCCGGCCCTTTATCTGAATTTTAAGGTAACCAATCCCTTGTTTCTTTAGTTTCACATCTAAATAGCATCTCCAAATACCAATTTACCATGCCTGTTTTCTGAACCCAATATAAATGGAAACATACAGAAAAAGTCTGCCAGTACTTCACTCAACATGATGTTTGTAAAATTCGTTCACGCTGTTGAATGCAACAAGTTTGTTTTTTTTTCCCTTGGTATATGGTATTCTTTGAAAGATATATTGTAATTTATTAATCCACCTACAGTTGATGGACCTGAGTACTGTTTATAGGTTGGGCATATTACAAAACATGATTATGAATATCCTTCTTGCTCATATATGCATTTCTGTTGCATAGCTAGCTAACAGAGAAGTTTCTAGGTAATTAAGTATGCAAATCTTCAATTTTAGGATAATACCACTGTTTTCCAGTATGGTTGTACCAGTGCACAGCCTCATCAACAGTGCATGCCCCACATCCTTGTCAACACTTGCACTGTCAGGTTTTGTTTTTTCATTTCCGTCATCCTAATGGGTATATAGTATCACCTATTTTAATTTGCATTTCCTAACTACTAATGAAGTTGGACACATTCCCTATGTTTATTGGGTATTTATCCTCTTTTATGAAGTTGTACTTACAGTTTTTGTTTTTATATTAGGTCACGCTTTTTTTTTTTTTTTTTTTTTTTTTTTTTTTTTTTTTTTTTTTTTTTTTTTTTTTTTTTTTTTTTTTTTTTTTTTTTTTTTTTTTTTTTTTTTTTTTTTTTTTTTTTTTTTTTTTTTTTTTTTTTTTTTTTTTTTTTTTTTTTTTTTTTTTTTTTTTAGACTAGGTCTTGCTATTTTTACCTGTGGACCCACAGGCTCATGTTGCCTGGGGTACCAGACTCAAGCAATCCCCAGCCTCAGCTCCCCAGGTAGCTGGGATTACAGGCACGTGCCGCCATGACCAGCTATTTTTTGGGACTAGGTCTCGCTGTGTTGCCCCAGATGGGACTCGAACTGCGACCCCCAGACCCCACTGCAACTCCATAAGCTGTTGCTTACAGGGACACTCCACTGTGCCTGGTATGATTTTTCTTCATTTAAGTTCTTTACATACCCTTGATACAGGTCCTTTGATGTATTTCAAACATCTAGAGGGATTTAAGTGTCCAAAGAAATAAAGTGGAAAAGATGTAGAAAAAACAAATCTTTATAACTTTTTCTAAGCTACCAATCCCAGACCAAATGTCAGCTCTAAAGGTGGATAAAAAACAAAGTACAACATGTGAAGTCAGATCCACCAGGTTCAGGGCCCAGCTCGGTCACTTTCTGAGTTCTCTCAGGCAAGTCACTTGAGCTCTCTGGGCCTTAGCATCCACACTCAAGATCCAACCACAATCACTTATTGCTGGTTGTTTGTGGCTGAAGAAGGTTATATGAAAACTTGCTTTATAAACTGCAAACATTGCTCACTGTTGTTAAACTAGAGCAGTCAGCCAGGCTGGCTTCCCGAGTTGTCTCATTGCTAACAGCAGAGGTGGTGATAGGAACCATTCAGATGCAAGAAAATCCTGCTCTCTGGCCCAGAAGACACCTCAAATCCTTATCCTCCCAACACAGTGTCAGGCTGTACTGCCCACAAGCTGGGAACAGGACTCCTCCCTGCCTGCACAGGCAGGAAAACAGGAAGCAGCCCCCACCCTGCCAGGAGGTGGGGCTGACAAGCTCCCTTTCCTAGGTGGGCATCTCTCCAGGCCATCAACCCTCTTGAGGCAGGAGGAGCACTGGCTGCCAGCCCGCTCTGCCACTGTACCAGGCTGTGCCTGCACCCAACCCAGGTCTCCATACACTTTGTCCTTAGACAGTGAACAGCGGGCTAGTGGGCGTGGGGCATGAAGCAATCCACACAGGTACTCGTAGAAGTGCCAGGCAAGGAATCCTTTCAGTGCCTAAGTGGGACTGGAAATCCGATCTCCTTGTCCATGGGACACAGCCCATCTCTTCCTAAAGTATAACACCATCCTCTTGTGAATCGGCCTCACTGGTACCCAGACCCCAACCACACACCAGGGCCTTTGGAAATGCCTTTCCAAAGAGCATCTGAGCATTTAGAAGAAATGCAAGTTCTTATTCACATCCTTATTTCACAGTGGAGAGCCTGCTCTGATACAGGGACTTTATAAGTTAAAGTATTTGAGGACTAGAAGGAGCCTCAGAACTATTATCCAGCCATTTCATCTCAAATAAGAAAGCAGCAGCAAAGCTAGCTCTCCTCAGTCTCTGGGAGAACATTCCTGTGGGACCTCTGACACCACAGGCCCTGCCAATCACAGCTGCCCACTTCCAGGAGCCTGGACTTTAGGCCAGTTACCTCTCTAGCTAGCTGCTAAGATCTCTGAGTTTGGGAAGGTTGCACCTGAAGCAGAAAGAAGTCATGGGAAGGCCCAACCCATGGTTTAACAATGTTTATAAAATGATCTGAGCTTCACGGAAATTTAAACAATTGACCTGGAGCCCTAATTCTGTTTCTAGACTTGATAGGCTCTCTCCTCAGGGAGCTGGGCAGGGATTCCCTGGCACCCTGGGTGCACAGCCCTGGCATACAGGGCAGGCACACAGTAAGACTTGATCACTGGAGAAATCAAAGGAGACAGAGAGAGAATCTCCAAAAGGTGCGAAGGAAAAGCACTTTGCAAGCAGGGGCCTGCCTGCAGCACCCAGGCTCCTGCAGATCATCCAACTGTTTGACACACATTTGGCAAACAGGCCCCAGCGTCTGCCTCATGCAAGGGCCGACTAGGCACTGCAGCCCAGGGCCTGCCTTCCAGAGCTGACAGTCCAGAAGGGAAGCCAAGAAGCAGGCGTGGCTGAATGAGAGACACTCAGTAGCTAAGGGCCCCGGCTCACTTGAAGACATGACCCAGCAGGAACCAGACTGCAGGGGCTGTCGGGTGGTGGAGAGCAGTGTAAGTTCAGGTCTGAACAGGAATGGGACCCTGATGGTGCCACGCCAGCCAGGGTCTCTGGGGAGCCAGCAAAGCTTCGTGATCAGAGGAGTTAGAGGAGCAGGGCTGAGCTCTGGGGATAATCCAACTGGCACCAGGCTATTTGAGGGGCAGGGGGATGAGATTACAGCAATGTAGGCAAAAGGTAATAAGGGCAGGAGCAAAGCCAGAAGGGATGGATACGAGATGAGTCGCAGAATAGAATGCGGTCATGAAGACAAGCAGGAAGGGGGCCTCAGAACTATGCCAGGGAGATGATGGGACCATGGCCAGACACGGGCCTTCAGAGGCTGGGGTGCCCAAGTGGAGTTTGAGGGGTGTGGTTTATGATGGGGGCAGAAGTCCAATGGGAAGTTATCACGCAGACTGGAAAGTCAGGAGGGAGATGTGGGGAGCTGGCGCCACGGAGCTGAGAACAGAAACCATTGAGTAGAAGGGACAGCAGGAGAAGTAGCCAGGAGACAAAGAAGTGCGGTGAGGACAGTGTCCTGGGAACCCCAACTGTTAGGAAGGAGGAAGAGAGCGGGAAGGGCCAGGCAGCGACACAGGGATGGCAGGCGTGGAAAGTCAGGCTCTGCAGACGGTTCCCCAGACCAAAGTCCCCACTCAAGTCACTCAATTCAGAACCTGGAGCTATAGATTAACCCACTAATTTCAACCTCCTTATCTGTAAAATGAGCCTAGAATTCCTAAATTTGTTTTTAGAGTTGGAAGGGGTGGCTTGGGAAAGCCATTCCCACTGGCACATAAAAATACACTTAAAGTTGGCTACTAGCATGAGCACCGGTGGGGGGAGACCAGCGGAGAAGAGAACATGAACAGAGAAAGAGCGAGCATCCTTTCTAGGTGCTGAATGTCAACTGAGGGAGCAAAGAGGGTAGAAGGGTACAGCATCTTTTCTCTAGAAGCCATCCTGGGCAGCCATGACGTTGCTCTCTTTTGATCTAGCACCCAACTGGTAAATCAGAGAACTGAGCATTGGCTGAAGATCATGAGCATGATGGGGGAAACGTCCTCCCAGCTTAAATATGGAGGACTCGGACATCTCACTTTGAAGCCCTGGCTTCAATGTTTACCAACTGTGTGACCTTGGACAAGTCACTTGGCCTCTCTGAGCCTGAACTATAAGATGATATTTATAAATCACCCAGCATGTTGCCAGCACCCAGAAGACTCTCAAGCATTGTCTGTTTCGGTGTCTTCATCCCTAGAGCCCAAGTCTCTCAGCTCTTCCTGGTGATTTCCTAGGATCCTACACTCTGTGCTGGGCACCACCCAAGCACATGTGACTTGTTAAGGGTTCATGTTTGTTTCTGTAGCCCTGCAGACTTGTCTTGTCCAAGAGCCCAGCGTTCACCTCCCACAGAGCCCAGCTACAGCGTGCACAGGGCCAGGGCTCTAGCAGAGGTGGAGGCCCTGACGCAGCACCCCAGCCCCATGCTGAGGGTGTTCTACCCTCCCTGCAAAGAAGCCCTCATAGCAAGAGTGACCGCTCCATCTACCACTGACTGGTGAGTGCCTCTGGGGTGGGTCGCTTTATCTCACTCATCTCTGTGTCCCTGCCACGGTATGTGCTCACTAAAGGGATGTCAAAAAAAGAAACAAGCCTGAGAGAAAACAATTCACCGACTAAGTAAATATAGACAGGGCATTTTATCTGCAGCGGTAGTGCTCCTGGGTCATTCCAGAAACACACATGGCCAGCGTGAAGTCAGTGTGGTGGAAGGGCCCTGAGAGCCCTGGGTTTGGACCCCAACCCTTCCACTCACCAGCTGGTGCCCCTAAACATGTTGCCAAGTTCACAGTCATACAGTGAAGACCAGAGCACACAGCCACTGTGTCCCCCCATGATGGTACCACGTGCTTTGTAAGCTCTAAGGTGCTCTAGGCAAGTGTCATTATCTGAACAATTTTTTTAAGAGAAAGATTACTTTTCTGTGTCCTAAAGCCTGGAAGTGGTCGTGATGGTTGTGTGGGGGACTCCCCAGAGGTCTGGTTAGAGATGGGGATGGTGACAGGTGGGCCGTAGGTCCCCTCTCTGGTGGGGACAGAGCCTTGCACAGTACAAGCTAAGTAAGGAGGGTAGGCTTCCAGGAAGAGGCTGGCAGGGGAGCAGAAATGAGGCAGGTCTGAGGATCTAGGCAACAGGGAGGCTGACTGACCAGAAGCTAGGCAGGGAAATCAGGGTCCTCTGACAGGTCTGGGACAGGTCTCCTGACAGAGGCAAGACCAAGCGTGAACTTGAGGTGATTAGGAAAGAAATATCGATTACAGGTGTCCCCTCCAGAACTGAGCTGAGCCACCTACCCAGCAGGCCAGGGCTCCCCAGCTGGAGCTACCCAGTCATTTCCTAGCCTCCACTAGAGCAGTTTACCCTCACAAGGCTCAGGCATCTCAAGGACACAGGCAAGAGCAAGACACAGTCCTCCCCTCAGGAAGCGCACAGTTTACTGAGGGCAATCCAGAGAAACGGCAACTGTACAAGGGAGCTGCACCAGGAGAGGCCTCCAGGGGCACATGTGGCCAGTTCTGCTCCTGTCACCACTTCCTCCAATGGGTCCTGGCCCACCTCTGGATGTTTCTTCTGGATGTTTCTTCCTCATCCCTAGAATGCCCCTTCCTCTCCTTCCCACCCAGCAATTACCAACTCACGCTGAAAGGCGGTTCCGTCATTGGTGAGGGCTCCCAACCTCTTCCTGTTCCTGCAGCCTGTACTTTAGGAGTTGCTCCTGGTAATTATCGTATTACCTAGTAACTCTTCTGTTCCTTTACTGAAGAGTTAATCACAGCGTGTGCTATTACACTTCTGCTTTCTTATGTCTCATCTCCCCAGTCAGATTACAGCAATAATCACTGAATAGTGTTCCGCAGTTTATAAAGTGCCTTCGTGCATATGATTCAATTTAAACCTCACAATAAATCTATGATAGAAGTATCATCTTCATTTTACAGAAAGGATCCCAAGGCTTAGACAAGTTAGTTTACCAGAGGTCACAGAGCCGGTCCATGTACCTGGGCATAAACCTCAAGCCCCTTCTAGCTCCAGAGCCAGGGTTCTGTCCAAAACTCAGAGGCAACTGAAGCAGAGCTTAAAGTTGGGGCCAGCTGTGTGTCCTTGGGCAGGTTACTTCACCTCTCTGTGTCTCCATTTCCTCAAGGTAAAATGCAGCTGATACCCACCTTGCAAGATTAAAAAAACTAACACAATAAAGTACTGAAACAATATGAAGCACAATAATTAGTTATAGTTATTATTACCTTAGTTAATTCTCATGGTCTCTTAACTCATTAAACTTTTTTCTAACTCACGTTTATATTTCATGAAACACTTGATAGGTAGTCATTAAAGAAAATAAATTCTCAGAGACTGACTAGTGTTGAGTTGTGGGACTGTTCTTTTTTCTTTCTTTTTCATCTCCTAGCACCCTGGCAATTTGAACAACAGGAAAACTCTTCTCCTGCTCTGGCCCACCCCACATCCCCCCACCATCCCCATAAGCCAATAGATAAAATGGGGTCAGTTACCAGTGTGCCACAGAATGTAAAATACTGGAAAGCTCTGACCTAGCCTGTCCTTGTTGGGCTGTCCCTAGATGGATAGGGGACATGCCAGCCAGGGGTGGAAACTCTCACAAACCTAATTTTCCTCACTCTGATGGGTCAAAGTCTTCGGCATATTTCTCTTTTGCTCCAGTTTTCACTTATTTGGGACAAGACAAAATGGGTTACCATGAAATAACACCAGCTTATTTACCTTATCCATTGAAAGAAAAAGGATATTCACAGTTTCCTAGAGTGAGTGTCATGTGGTTAGGCAACTAGTTGAGGCAGCATCAGCCAGGGGAGGTGGACAGAAAGTTTCCTTCTTATAAGCCAACTTGTCCACAAAACCAGAGAACAAGCCTCAAACTACCTGGACCTTGGGAGGCAGAAGCAAGGGGCCTTTTCCACCCTGCCTGGGGTAGGATGAGGCTGATGCCGGGAGGGAATGCCCTACTTTACATCACACAGACACACCTGCCACAGGCCAGGAAAGAATAGAGATGAAGTCCCTGGGGTGCAAAGCTTGATTCTTTGCAAGATTCAAAACACAGAAAACTCAGTCAGGTCCTCACAAGCTCTCCTATCTCTAAGCCCTTCCCTCAAATGCGGCTGTGTTGGGGGACATGGCAGAACACAGTAGGGTGACCAGACTCACCCAGGGGGCCAGGGGAACCACTGGATCTTCAAAGGCTCCACTCTGAGAACAGGAGTGAAGAACAAATGTGCTCATACAACTTTGGCACTGGGATTAAAAGAAGTGCTGCACCCTTTGAAATGGATTTTGCATACAAACGAGCTGATGAACACCATAAACATGTCAGCTTTATTCAGTCAAATCAATACAGCAGGCATTACAACTCTTGAAGTAAAAATGGCTTGTGGCTTTTTGTTGATGACACTGAGGAATTTTGGCACCCAGCCCCGGTCAGGATGCACAAACAGGACAGTCTGCTTGTTAGCAGTCAGGCACATCTTGGGGGGAGGAAACCAAACCCCTAAGTCAGGACTCTGGGCACCCACCACTGGGCAGCTTATTCAGAGCAGTAGTGGGGCTGTGTGGCCAGGAGACTCAAGTCTTGCCCTTGCTCTTGCAGCCCCCTGAGTTATTTTCCAAGCTCGGTCACACTTTGCATTTCCTACATTCCTGCTCCACAGTTCGGACCTCTCGTGCGGGCCTCTGAGGGGCCGACAGCTGGGGGTAGTATGAGCCAAGCAGGAGGCACCAGGAAGGGGGTACTGGGGAGAGGAGGCGGGGTGAGGGGGGCGGAATGCTAATGCAACGGGAAACAATCGCCAAAGGAGGAAAAGGTTCCCCGCTCTTCACATCCTAAATTCAATACATCACTTTGCGCCCCCGCACTTGCATCTCCAAGTACCCCGCCAATGCGCTTTCCCGGTCTAGGGGCACCCCTTCCATCCGTCCCCTTTTCGGGTCCTTCCCCCCCCCCTCCTGTGACCCCTGCCCAGCCTTCGCCGGGGTCAGCTCCCCTCCGCCGCGCTGCGCGGATCGTGCCAGCTCCCCGGAGCCACCCTGCCCTTTCCTCCAGGCTGGCAAGCATGCCTGGATCCCCGACCTTCCCGGGACCGCCCAGAGCTGCGCACCAGATGCCCTCTCTCGCTGCCCCTGGCCCGACCCTCCCCGGGCCTGCAAGACTCCTCCCCCCCCTTCAGACCCTCGGGGAAGCTGAGCCTCTCGAGATGCCCCAGTCGCGGACGCCCAAGGGGTCGCCCGGTCCTCACCTGGGTCCGCTCGAAGCTCTCCCGCTCCGCCGCCTCCACCCCCGCGCCGACCGCGCGCCGGCTCAGCACCTTGGGCAGTGGGTTGGGCACCTGCTTCATGGAGCTGGCCATCCGATCCATGTCGCCGCGCCGCGCAGAGTCAGGGGCCCTCGGCCGCCCGGGATCCCCACGGCGCCGCCCGCCCCGCCCTGCCCGCTGGGATCCGGCGCTAACGGAACAGCTCCCGCCCCCATTGGCTGGGAGCGCTGCTTCTCCCGAGGCCCCGCCCCGCCCAGAGGCTTCCCCGCCCGCCCCGCCCCCTCCGAAGACCCCCGCTCGCCCCGCCTAACTGGGCCCTCCCGGTCGTAAGACGGGCCGTGAGCGGCCCACAGGCC